>JAXCGZ010002139.1:0-62500 GCA_037179515.1 Halocaridina rubra
GCGGGCTGGCTTCAGCATGACAGAAGTCATACGACATTATTATTATTATTATTATTGTTTTTTTTTTTTTTTAAGATTATTGTGACACCAGGATTGACCAAAAAATGATAAAATAAAACAGCCTTTATCAGGTTGTAAAGAGAAACAGATGGGGAGTGTAATGACCTGTCAGATGTGAAGGGATTATAAAAGATGTGTAATGAATATCCAGCTCTCTGCTGGATTTTAATATACCTCTGCATTACTCTCATGATGTCTATTCCAAAAATTCTCCTTAGCTCTTATTATTATTGTTATTATTATTATTATTATTATTATTATTATTATTATTATTATTATTATTATTATTTTTAACAATAATTTTCCTTTGATGATGATTTTGGAGATTATTATTATTATTATTATTATTATTATTAATATCATTATTATTACGAATTTGTAATTAAACCATTATTTTTACAATAAATAGTGTAGTTTTGGTTGAATGAACAAGAGTTAATTAAAGATTCTCTCTCTCTCTCTCTCTCTCTCTCTCTCTCTCTCTCTCTCTCTCTCTCTCTCTCTCTCTCTCTCTCTCTCTCTCTCTCTCTCTCTCTCTCTCTCTCTAACATTCTATTTTACCCAACCCCCCACACTCTCTTTGTCCCAGCCCTCTAGGGGGGGCACTGTACACAGTTATTAAAGTAAATAAACCAACAGATGTACAAACAATGATGAGCCCTTAATAATAATAATAATAATAATAATAATAATAATAATAATAATAATAATGATGATAATCTCCACAATCATCATCAAAGGAAAATTATTGTTGCCAATAATAATAATAATAATAATAATAATAATAATAATAATAATAATAATAATAATAAGATCTAAGGAGAATTATTGGAATAGACATCATGAAAGTAATGCAGAGGTATATTAATACCCAGCAGAGAGCTGGAGATTCATTACACATCTTTTATAATCCCTTCACATCTGACAGGTCATTACGCTCTCCATCTCTGTTTCTCTTTACAGCCTGATAAAGGCTGTTTTATGTTATCATTTTTTGGCCCATCCTGGTGTCACAATAATCTTAAAAAAAAAAAAAAAAAATGGGGGGCAAAAAAAATCGCGAAACAGTGAATTTACGAGAGGTGATTCGCAACAGAGTGAGGGATATATATATATATATATATATATATATATATATATATATATATATATATATATATATATATATATATATATATATATATATATATATATATATATATATAAGCATTGAGCATTGTTATTTCATATACCGTGTTACCCCAGTTATTCGCGCTTCTTGGTTCGCTTTCTCACTCTATCGCGTTTTTTTTTTTGGATAAATTATTATTTTATTTCATGGGTATATGCAAAAATATTAAAATATTAAAAAAAAAAATTCTCTATTTTCATTTTTTTTTTATTGAAAAAAACATATTTCATTATCTAATTGATAAAAAAAGTTATTTTCCAACCTACGAATAATAAAACAGTAAAAAATTTTGAAAAACATAAATGTAGATAGATAGATAGATACATTTATTGACCACCTCTTTTGAAAAGTACAGTATAATCTTTACAAAAGGAATATTTGGTCCAAATTACAATGAATAAATACAATAGATTTTGTACAATCATCAAATAAGTAGATGAATTTTAAATTAATTTACATTGTACTAATAACTGAATGATATATGTACGTACAGTATAACTCACAGTATTGCATCATACGAAATAGTGTTCGATCGCGTACAATGTATTGGGGTCGCAGCTACGTGAGCTAGCATATATATTTATATTTCCAGTAGTTTCATGATTTTATTGATAAAAAAAACGTATTAATTAGCCTAAGAATAATAAAACAGTAAAAAATAGTAAAAAACATAAATAATAACAGTATTGTAACATGTAAAATACGATACCGCTATCAGCGTTTTGGACAAAGACTCGTTCAGTCTAACTCACGTTTTGCTTGTGTTCGATAGCGTACAATGTATTGGGGTCGAAGCTACGTGAGCTAGCGTATATATTTATATTTCTAGTAGTTTCATGATTTTATTGATAAAAAAAAACTTATTTCTTAGCCTAAGAATAATAAAACAGTAAAAAATAGTATAAAACATAAATACTAACTGTATTGCAACATGTAAAATACGATACCGCTATCAGCGTTTCGGACAAAGGCTTCCACCATCTTCCATTGTCTCGCCTCACTCGTGTGCGCCGTTCACGTTGTGCTTATTATTATTAATATGTTTTGCTTGTGATTTTTGTACTTGCATATTTTAACCTTTGCAATGCCTCCCAAGCATCCTTCATCTTCTAAGGCTTCTTGTAGTGAGCCTAAGTGGCAAAGGAAAATGTTAACCATTGTAGATAAGGTGAAACTCTTAGATATGTTGAAAGAAGGAAAAAAGTTTGTGGATGTCGGCCGGTATTTTACGTAAACGTAAAAATTATTGTAAAATATGGAACCTATGTATGTCAAGTTATCATCACCTCATTCATGATAAGTTTTCCTATCACTTTCATAAAAAAGTTACGTTGCTTGCTGTTATTTATAATGTAAAGGGTGTTTTTTTAACAGTACAAGGAGGGTTTATGCAGTGTAAACGTAAAAATACATTAAAATATCTATGTACATATAGGCTGATCCTACTCCGCGGATTTCCGGGTTCGCGCCGGGTCCCGGAACCGAACTACCGCGAATAGTGAGGCAACTATATATATATATATATATATATATATATATATATATATATATATATATATATATATATATATATTGAGCATTGGGATCCCTCTCCCTAAAAAGTGTAAATCCTGTCTTGAAGTTTCCCAAAGCCTGTTGCATTTTGCTGATGTTGCAGCATTTTAGTTCTGGTTGTGGCTCTCTCTCCTCTTGTTATTGACGTTTGGTTAACTTCTCATTCATTTGGGGTTGCCTGTCTGCCTTATGTAACGAAATGATGACTTCCTCCTCGAAGCCCATTTTCAGCTCTTCCTTTCAATGTCACCAAGGCTCTCTTCATGACCATAATGTCTAAACCCTTTAATGTGTGAACAATTATTCTAAAAACATTCATGCCAGTGTGTGAAATTTCATTTCAAGTGCCTTCTGTATTCAAAACTGCCCTGTAAATGTTGCATCCCCTCCAAAACTCATAGAGTGTGATGCTGTCTTCCAGCTTCTTGAAATAACAGGTTGCCTAAGCATACACCTAAGGTAGTAGCACTTGAGGAATGTAAAGATCCCTGGTCCACTGGTCGCAACAGAGAGGTGTTTGGAGGGAAGAAAACAACAGTGATGCTCGAATAATAATAAATTTTGTAGTTGGCCAGGAGCAATGTCTGGAATAAGAATTTTAAAGGGGATGCTCTTGGTCTTACAATACCTCTCCGCTGCTTGCACAAAGTGATTGAAGACCCAGTCCTCAAAAATTATAATAGTAATCCAAGCCTTGGGATATGACAACTGTTGAGCTGGAACGGAGGCCTTAGGCATGTTCTTCAGTGCTTGAGAATTTTGTGTAAATTACACCAGCAGCGGCTCTAGCATAAATTTGCCTGAACAGCTGCCTTTTTACATATGGGTTGGATGGTCTTTTGCGACCTTAAATTCTGGCAAAGCCTTCTCCAACGTAGTTAGGAATGAACAATGTGGCATTCTCTTCCAGACAAGACCAGTCTCATCTGTTGATAAGCTCTTACTCACCAGCACAAGTTGTCTAAACCCACCAATAACCAACTCCAGGTAATCCAACCCGACTCCAATACACTGACAGGTTATTATGTCTAAAATTAACTAGGAGTCCTGGTGCTTTAGTCTACTATACAGTCACTTCCTTATCTCAAGTCTTAGCTGCATCTCTCAGTCCTCTGACTACTCTCTCTGCCCAGCTAACCCACATAAGCATACCGTCGTGAAGTCATTCGTAATTATGGTGGCAGTCGTGACATCATTAGCAAACACCATACCTTACACAAACTAACACCCTCGTCCTTCTTCCTTTTTTTTTCTTTATGCAGTGTCTTATGTATGCCTTTACATAATCTATTCCCCATTGGTCCTTATACAAGTGCTGTATTTTTTTTTTTTTATGAATGTGACACCAGGACAGGGAAAAACTGCCCTATTCAATAAAGGCCCGGGCACAAGAAAACACCAAGACGAAGGAAAAGAAAAAGGCTTAAGGACAAGGCAGAGATGAGGTAATATCACACAAAGGAAAACGACAAACAGAAGAAACAGTCAGAGTACAGAGGACCCAGAGATATGGAGAACTAGGCCATGAGATGACAATAGATCCGCTTTTCAAAGGATGATTAGTCTTAAGAATTAACAAAGACAGAAGGAGGAAGAGAGTTCCAGAGTCTGGAGGTAGATGGGAAGAATCAGACGCTGCACGGACAGATCCGCGAGCTACAAATCTCCACACAGTACCTGTGAGATGAGGCCTCTTGGCGAGTGTTACTAGGCCTTGGCTGTGGGGGAGGGATACAACTCGCCAAATGAATTCAGATTAGAAGTAAAAGAAGGGTCATTGATGAGTCTGACTGGCTTAGATTCAACCCTATCAAGGAGATAAATATAAGAAGCACCCCAAATGTGTGAGCAGTATTCTAAGCAGGGATGGATAAGACCTTTATAGATTTTAAGTAGCTGTAAAGAGGAAAAGTAATGACAGAAACGAAACAAAATCCCCAATTTTTTGGATGTAGATTTAGAAATTTGGATTACGTTATTCCTTCAAGACAAGGTAGAGGTTATATGGCTTCCTAATATGATGATAGAATTAAGAGGGTAAATTTCGTTAGTTTCGAAGACAGTAGGGTTATCAAGAGGAGAGGAAGATAAAGAAATAGCCAGAAACTGTCTTTGAGGCATTGAATTTAACTAAATTTTGATTGCTCCACTCCGATACCCTCTGCAAATCGGAGTTGAGAGTAGAAAAAAGAGTGATACAAGATTGATTACGTGTAGCAGATGAAGCTTGTGAAGAATAGGCAGAGGAAGAGTGAAAAATTATAATTTATGCTTTAATTTAATCCCTGCTGATGTTAGCACTGAGTTGCTCTGGTGAAGCCCCCTTCTTAGTGAGGCAATCAACCAGCTGTCCGGATGAATCCACCCAAGTCACTTCAGCAACCTCTCCATGTTTCAACATCTCACGTAGTACTGATTTGTTGATCCTTAATCTTCTATCATCCACACTCCTACTTGAATGCAGGGACTCCACCAGGCTGTTGTTGTTAACGAAGGTCCGAATCCTTAGATTTCCACAACCAGATATTTCCTGCAGTATTCTAGCTAGGTACACAGCCGTCCCAAGACCATGAATAAAGCCAGTGCCTCCGCAGACAGAGTTGACTTAACCACCCATCTGATCCATTTTGAGTGCCAATACATGGAGCATATTTTGTCGTCATCAGTCCGCAAGAATATGATAAAACCTCCTTGTGACCCCTTAGCCACCAGATTAGCAGAAGAAGCATCTGAAACGTTCTCAAGGTAACAATTCTCAAGCCTTGACATTCTTGGCATATGCAGCTGAATGTTGTCTGTCTTCACTCTAGATATGACCTTGTTAAGTTGCAAGATGTCAGCCACTGTTGCCTGGTTACATGCTACATTCTGCTCACACATGTCAAAGGCAATGTCTGGACGGGTATGAGAGGCGGTCCAATTTAACTGACCTACTAGTGCTCGGTATTCCTATCTTTCCAACTCTGACACTTCTCCCATCTTCACATTTGCCCTTTTATGACTGACTGTCATGGTAGTCAGTGTTGATGCATAATCTAGGTGGTCCAGTGTAAAGCTACCATCTTTGTATTAGGTGATGTTCAAACATACATTCTTAAATGCCTTTGACTCGGAGCTTCCAATCAAAAAAACTTGCTTAGACTGTTCTATCATTTTACTCTTGAACTCTGGAGTCCCCGCTAAAGAAAATCATCCACATAAATACAGATGACGCCCTCAATCCTGCCTTTCTATCTCCAGTAAAACAATGCCGGATCCAGTGAACTCACCTGAGCGCTGAGATCTGTTAACTGGTTTTCACTCTGAGGTACCAACGAAAGGGCTGCATCACACAAGCCATAGACAGTCTTTCTCAGCTTTCATAGCCGGCCATCAGCAAACTCCGGAGGAGGGCGTAGATATATGTCCCTACTGATTTCATTGCCTGGCAAATAGGCTGCCTTAACATCCAAGGAGTGACCTTTCCAACTCATGGCTACAGTAAGTGATAATGCCAAACATATGGCTTCCTTTGAGCTTGTCGGTGAGTCTTTGCAACGTTCACCCGTGTCCTCCTCAAATCCTCATGCCACCAGGCGTGCCTTCACTACCATTTTTCCTCCTATTACTTCCTCCATCACAACCCACTGCACAGAGTTGAAGAGATTTATCATTTCTCTACCCCCATCGACAATCTTCCAGGTGCTAAAATCTTGGTTCAGATGCACCCAAGAGATGCTCCCATCGGAATTTATACCGAAAATTTTAATAGTCTTTGTACTTTCCTGTGACTTTGCCAGCCCGGCTCACAACTTGTCCAGACACCAGCTCACCACTTTCTCTACAAATGTCTTGTATCCGCTGGCCTGCAATAAGCTATGAAGTCTGCTGTGGCACGGGCACACCTTCGGGCTCTCCTGACCTATCTTCATCCTTCGCCTCTGATTCACTGTTCCCATCGTCACTATCGAACTCATCTGCGTGCTCGTGCTCTGTAGACATCACTGGCTCTGGCTCTACATCCTTATGTTGCATGGCCCCATCTGTACCACTGTCTCCTACCTCCTAAGCAGAAGCTGGAACCCTTGCCAGCCTACTTGCATGGGCCCTCACATAAACTCCCCCATGCCTCACTAAGACTTTTTTATTTATTTTTTTTAAGGGTGTTACACCGGGACAGGCAAAAACTGCCCTCATCAATAAAGGCCGGGTACGAGAAACCACCAAGACGAAGGAAAAGAAAAAGGTCAAGGACAAGGCAGAGATGAGGTAATGTCACACAAAGGAAAACGACAGACAGAAAAAGCAGTCATAGTACAGAGGGAAGACTAGGCCCTGGGATGACGATAGATCTGCATTTTTGTAGGATGTTAGGTCATAAGAATTAGGAAAGACAGAAGGAAGGAGAGAGTTCCAGAGCCTGGAGGTAGATGGGAAGAAGCAGTTGCTGCACCGACCAATCCGCGAGCTACAAATCTCCACACAGTACCTGTGAGATGAGGCCTCTTGGCGAATGTTATGTGGCCTCGGCAGTGGGGGAGGGATGCAACTTGCTTTCCATCTCTGCCAATTACAATCCCGGGTCCATACCACTCATAACTGTCATGTCTCTTGTAGAAAACCTCATCACCACTTAGTACATTATCAAGGTCACTAGCACGAATAATGTGTCATAGTGCCCTGGCCAGACGTTCATCAGATACATTTTTCACAAATTCATTCCTTGCTAGGTGAAGAGTATTCAAATTGTTCCTCACAATATCTCATGTCCCAGTATCTTCAAGTGAGGGAGGATCATTGGCATACACCTTGGGAAGTCCTGGGTTATGACCAAACACGAGCTGATTAGGGGGAAATCCAGAGAAATTAGTGAGGGCTATTCTCGCCGACACTCCCCAGGCCAAGACAACTTCCAAGTCACATATACTTTCTTCTGTGATTTTCCTTACGATATTCCCAATTACCGCATTTAACCGCTTACACACTCCTTTGCTCCAGGGCTCTCGGCTGCAGTGGCCATGATTTTGATGTTGAATGCCTCTCCCAGTGCCCGCATCTCTTCATTGTTAAATTCACATCCGTTATCCGATAAGATTTTCCCTGGTGCTCCAAATATAACAATCCAACTCTGGAACAGGGCCTTGATAATGGTGACAGCCCGTTTATTCCCAATAACTGTTGCTGTACAGTACTGTGTAGCTAAGTCAATGATGACAAGAAAATAGTTTGCACCACAAACCTTAAGGTCTCAGGCAATGGCCTCATTGAACCGAGATGCCATAGGCAATCTGACTACAGGGCGTGGTCTTTCTTTTCCAAATCTGATACAAATTTCACACTCCTCGGTTACCTCACAGACTGCCTGTTCTAGTTTTGATTCCTTAATCCCTCCATTAGTAATGAGTTTCATTACCTTAGCTGCTTTAGGGTGTCCAAGCTGTCTGTGGAGCTTGTAAGCCATCTTCCTCACATCTCTCCCCTGCAAGGCAGCCTAGGCATTCACTCCACGTAACTCCTGCACTAGTCACGCTGATATTGGTAATAAATAGTGACCTTATACTGATGTGTGCAAGTCAATTATCCTTCCTTGAATATTAACTTGGTCAGTTGCAAAGTTAATTAGCATCTTCGCCTTCTTCATCGACCTCCCAGTCAGGAGTAATGGGATGTTACAATCCACCACATCAGTTACAACCTCCGCTTTCATACCACCAATAAAACATGGCATAGTGACTCACTTGAAGGAGGGAATGGTGACCCCGTCGGCAAAGGTAAATGTGGCGGCCGACAATTCTTCAATTATACCTGTCCACTCATAATCACTGAGGTTTTTCTCAAAATTATGGAGCCAAGTACTGCCACACACTGTCGTGGAGCACCCTGAATCTAAAGCTGCACAACCAGCAGACTCCTCTACAAGCTTCGCGAGTTTTTCCTTGCCTCCGGCGTAACCTGTAAATAATGACAGATACGCTGCCTCAGTGTCCCCCTCTTTAGGCGTATTTTCATACGCATCTGGGCAGTTCTGTGCCCAGTAGAATCATGACTCATATATCAAGCACCTCGACACCTTCCTATATGGCCCTAGAGGATTTTGGCTTCTACTTGTGGGTGGATGGGGATACCCCCTTACCCTGGTTGATAGTCTTCCCCTACGACCACCTCGGGACCTACGTTATCCATGCTGAAAACCTCTTACGATAAATGCCTCTTCCCACTTAATGTCACCTTCCACTTCCTCCGCCAGGAAGACCGGTTCACATTTCACTCCAACTCCACCAACATCGCCAGGCTGTACACTAATATTTCTAGCAAAAATGCAATTCAAAGCAGCTTTCATATTATTATATGTCACATCAGAGATGGCCGACATCACCAGTTGCTGTTCACTGTCACTCAAATTGCATGAGGCAAGTAGCATGAAAGCCATAACTGAGTCTGGGAGTGTCATACCTTAGGTAATAAAATAAATACATATGATCAAGTTTCCTAATATCTTGATCACTTTGCCTCTTTAAATGATAGAGAGGTCCTGGAATGCTGCAAACTTCCTCCGCCCCACGTCAGCTAAAAACAAACCATCAAACTTATCTAACAATATCTTAACACCATCATCACTTTCCAAATCCTTAATCTCACTCTCAGAGAAAGCCAAGCTCTCCCTTCCTTCAAGTGACAAATGAATGGCTAATGCTTGTTTTTTCTTTGGTAATTTATCGGCCTCTGCACTTCTCCCATGGATCCTGACATTGAAAGGATTATGTTGCTGCTTGAACTACATAAGACAGTAAAAATATGTGTTGAATTCTCCTGTTTTCTTATGGGGATGCTTCTTCTTTAGTCTTCAGATAAAGACAATGCTTTATGTAGAATCAACAGTGGAAGACTGCTGCTCAAACCATATAGAAAAATGTTTCATTTCTTCAAAGATCTCTCCAGTTTTCTTGTCGATTATAGTGTTCCTAGTCACTGGAGCTTCATCTTTGATGTGGGCCAAAATCCGATCCCTGTCATTGAAGATCATTGCTGCCACTGTCCATCTGAAACCAAGGGCTAAAGCATTAACTCTGACCAATTGACCTTTTTCATATTGATTAACCATAGCTTACTTATATTTAAGACATATAACATGACTAATTAGTATCAGCACTAGCAGTAGGAACTTTTTTAGGTGAAAGGTTAGCAAATAAATCACAAATCGAATACAAATGAGACGCTGGTAATACTTTTACAAATGCACTAACAAGAGGTTGAATAAACAGGCACTCATCAGTACAGTTGTGCTGTACTGAATGCCATTTGTGTGTACAAATGACTGTAACATTACTGTACATACTTTCCATAATATTTTATAATATTTTGCTTCATTTGATACATTTTAGCATTTTTGTGTAATTTTTTACATTCCATTTTTTTTCTTGTGAATTTTTACATACTGTACGTTACAAATGAATAGCACACACTATGCACGATATTTATTAAATTTGCAAGCTTTAAGATGATGTTATGCATTATTTTATATAATTCTATGCATTATTTTATATAACTGTATACAGGGTATGTCCTTGGTATAGTTTCTGTAATCCCGACATATTTTTTATCTTGCAAGCAAACCATTGCCCAAAGAGGTGTGCATGAGCAGGGTCTGTTGAGGCTCTGATGCCCCCATTCTTGATTCACACATATGGATTGGCAATTCATGAATCGGGGAGTATATGGTATTTCATTCTGACTATATTGATGCACAACTATTCTTTTATCAATTTCAGCTTGTGTAATTATATAATTTTTGTAAAGGAAACAACTGTGTAATTGGTAAGTTTTGCAGTGAGCTACTTGCTTCTTCAGCATTATGTGTGATAATGGTAGGAGTATTCTTTATTTCATCAAATTTCCAAATATTCATACTTCCACTTTCATATTAATCTATTGATTTAAAATCCCAAAAGTTATTTAGTTAAAAAAAAAAAAAAAAAAACTTTATTAGGAATTAAATGATATTGAATGTAGCTGATATTTTAGCTTTTGAGCATTTTGGGGAGAAGCCGAAGTCATTTACAGCTACCCCAGATCTCATAAAACCTAGATGAGTGTGGTATTTATAAGAGTAATATGAGTAATAGAGTGTAAGTGAAACTGAAAGTGGTGTACAACCTCTATACATACCAATCTTGAATTGCATATCATTGTTGTTGCTGAGTTTTTGTACTCAAGCCAGGATAGTTCTTCTTGCCCTACGACTTCTTTAGATCCTTTATAATTAATAATGTTTTGTGCTGCTATACTTATCCCACATATTGTTGTTACCTATTTCCATGAAAGAAAAAGCATATACATAGATAAATTACTTTTCAGGAACCAAATTTGGTGCCATGCTGGATATGCTGACTGATCGATGTGGTACCATGTGTTTGTTGGTCACACTAAGCCATTTCTACCCCAAGTGTATGTTCTTATTCCAAGTTTCCATGACTATTGATATTGCTTGCCACTGGTTGCACCTACACACGTAAGAAAACTTGAAGTTTGTGCATAAATACAGAAGTTCCCCAATTACGAACAACCAAGTTACGAACATTTCACAGATACAAACAAAGACCCTCCCATTATTTATTCATGTATTATGTATGTATTAATTGTACTGTACTGTATTATTACTGTATTAAAATTCATTTATACTGCATACTACAAATTTTATGTAGTAGTTAAGAAGCATCAGCGAGGACTGTAATTATTACTCAAGGTTCCAGGACCCATTGTTCCAAATATACCCGTTGAAGAGTGATAGAGAGAATTTTCTCCCAAAGACGAAGACCAGGAAGTTTCACTTCCAGAGAGGGCCAGTCTTTTCTTTCCAGAAAAGTGTCTTCAGCAAAGATTGTTCTGTACTTGCTATGCCTTGGTACTTTCCAAGGTTTGATAAAAATTAAATGGTAATGAAGAAATCTCTGGATATTTCATATGTTGGTGAAGCATCAGTGTTACACATCAAGTACATAAGCAATCTTTCCTGAAGGCACTTTTCTGGAAAAGCGTCTTCAACTCGTATTCCAGATCAAAAGGTACTTCATT
This sequence comes from Halocaridina rubra, assembly GCA_037179515.1. Classification (NCBI taxonomy): domain Eukaryota; kingdom Metazoa; phylum Arthropoda; class Malacostraca; order Decapoda; family Atyidae; genus Halocaridina; species Halocaridina rubra. The sequence continues at coordinate 11,837 of JAXCGZ010002139.1, forward strand.
ATTGAAGACATTTCTGGAGATGCGCTATTAAGTCTTCGGGAGAAGAATCTCTATCAATCTCATCAACATGGATATCTGGAATAACGGGTCCTGGAACCTTGTGTAATAGGTACAGTCCTCTCTGGTGCTTAACCAACATATTTACAGAACTGTACATACAAAATATTAACTTATAATCATATTAAAATTTATTAATACTGTTTACTTTGTTTTATAAGTAGTTAAGTGTCTTTAGCCTAAGTATGTACAGTACTACTAAGTCTATACTGTAAAGTACTTTCTTTACCTAAGCACAAATTATGAACAATTCTACTTATGAACGGACTTCTAGAACCTGACTCATTCGTCAGTTGGGAGGGTCTGTACTAATATTGCAATGCAGTTAGACCTATGATGTGTAAGTGACAAATCAAGGGCTTTAGCCCAAGATTTATCTGTTAGTAATTATCTTTAATTGCAATATTTCTTCTTTAATATTTGTTGAGGTTATCTTTTCCAGGTTTAATTGTTTTGGATTTATGAATACTATTTCAATCTCTAAAGGAATATGCTGTGACTTTTATAGTTTATATATGATACACTAGCACACTATAATTAAGACATTTATCCCTCCATAAATATATATTGTAGATTTTAAAAACATCCAAGAGCAGTGAGGATGAGCATTCTTATGTGAAGCTTGCTATTTTAGAGCACCTGATAAAGTTATGGCTTTATCAATGATTTTTGCAGCATTTGAGAATCTTGTTGACAGATTTAGAAGACAACATAACAATTCTAGCATTTGAGAATCTTGTTGACAGATTTAGAAGACAACATAACAATTCTTACATTTTTCAAGTTAGTGCTGTTTTTAGCTGACCAAATGAAAGGTATATGTATTGTATTAGCTTGCAAGACTTTACTTTGAACAGATATTTTTAGGGCATTTTGCTGTCTACTAGCAAATTATTTTTATAATTTTATGTATCCTTTTTGTGTTATATTAATTTTCATTCAAAGAAATTATTTCACTTATACTTATTATACGTAACTACCACGGTCAGAGTTCTTTTCAAATTGACATTGTGTCTGTGTTAGTGATAATGCATATGTCAATCTTATGATAAAGCTGTATAAACGCTTGTGAAATGTAACAGTGTTCATAACTGATAAGAAAGACCCAGATTAGGTAATAACAGATATGGACTTTTGGAATGCTAACTATGATCAGAATAGTACATCTTAAATTATTTCTTACTGAATACAAGTATGAAAATTTTATTATCTTATCTCTCTTCCGAAAAGCTTCACATAATAGCATCTTACATCTACATCATATGACTTGTATTTTGTAAAGCAGTATTAATCATTTCAATTACTGACCTTATTTTCGGAAGAGATATAAGATACTAAAATTTTCGTACTTGTATTCAGTAAGAAATAATTTAAGATGTACTATTCTGATAATAGTTAGCATTCCAAAAGTCCATATCTGTTATTACCTAATCTGGGTCTTCCTTATCAGTTATGAACACTGTTACATTTCACAAGCGTTTATAAAGCTTTATCATAAGATTGACATATGCATTATCACTAACACAGACACAATGTCAATTTGAAAAGAACTCTGACCGTGGTAGTTACGTGAAGCTTGCTATTTTAGAGCACCTGATAAAGTTATGGCTTTATTAATGATTTTTGCAGCATTTGAGAATCTTGTTGACAGATTTAGAAGACAACATAACAATTCTAGCATTTGAGAATCTTGTTGACAGATTTAGAAGACAACATAACAATTCTTACATTTTTCAAGTTAGTGCTGTTTTTAGCTGACCAAATGAAAGGTATATGTATTGTATTAGCTTGCAAGACTTTACTTTGAACAGATATTTTTAGGGCATTTTGCTGTCTACTAGCAAATTATTTTTATAATTTTATATATCCTTTTTGTATTATATTAATTTTCATTCAAAGAAATTATTTCACTTATACTTATTATACGTAACTACCACGGTCAGAGTTCTTTTCAAATTGGCATTGTGTCTGTGTTAGTGATAATGCATATGTCAATCCTATGTGAAGCTTGCTATTTTAGAGCACCTGATAAAGTTATGGCTTTATTAATGATTTTTGCAGCATTTGAGAATCTTGTTGACAGATTTAGAAGATAACATAACAATTCTAGCATTTGAGAATCTTGTTGACAGATTTAGAAGACAACATAACAATTCTTACATTTTTCAAGTTAGTGCTGTTTTTAGCTGACCAAATGAAAGGTATATGTATTGTATTAGCTTGCAAGACTTTGCTTTGAACAGATATTTTTAGGGCATTTTGCTGTCTACTAGCAAATTATTTTTATAATTTTATGTATCCTTTTTGTGTTATATTAATTTTCATTCAAAGAAATTATTTCACTTATACTTATTATACGTAACTACCACGGTCAGAGTTCTTTTCAAATTGACATTGTGTCTGTGTTAGTGATAATGCATATGTCAATCTTATGATAAAGCTTTATAAACGCTTGTGAAATGTAACAGTGTTCATAACTGATAAGAAAGACCCAGATTAGGTAATAACAGATATGGACTTTTGGAATGCTAACTATGATCAGAATAGTACATCTTAAATTATTTCTTACTGAATACAAGTATGAAAATTTTAGTATCTTATCTCTCTTCCGAAAATAAGGTCAGTAATTGAAATGATTAATACTGCTTTACAAAATACAAGTCATATGATGTAGATGTAAGATGCTATTATGAGTATGATATATGTTAATTCCCAAAATTAAATTTATCTATCTTGTATTATATTCTTACTAAAGGAAACGTTCCTTCTATTTGCTTTTTTATTTCAATGCAGTATTTACTTATCAAACTTTTGCACTGACATGAAGTTGCCAATTAGTCTACTATTTCGGAATATACATGTCCAGGCCATAATGGTCTTAGCAACAGTGGAGTTAAAAATCACAATATCAGTTCAATTAGAGTCAGCATAATGTCTAAAGGTCCCCCAATTTCTTATGTGCATGATGTTCGAACTTAATTTTTCTAAAGTACATATGTATAACAGTGTGTTATAGGTAAGCATGTGTAAAATACAAATTGTGTAAAGGGTAAACACTGAGATATTGTAGAAAAGAGCATGTACTTTCCTTTATGATAGAGAATAATTATATGAAGGATACACCTCTAATCTAAAGCATGACATAGAAGAGAGAATTTAGGCATTCTCTGACTAAATTAGCCATTTTTTCCAGTAGAGCCACATCAACCCCTTTCTTCAGCTAATGAACTCCAGCAAATGCTTTCTTTAGAACCTAAAGTCTTCCCTGAATAACGGAAGTAAGTAGCTTGGGATATGGAGAAAAAGGCACACTAAGATCTGGAAGTATATTTTCCAAATTAAAGAGTGAAAGCCTTTTGAATGATGTCTCTCCAAGCTAGTGTTGCCACCTCACCTGACATCATGGACTATTCGGGACCATCCTCCGTGGCGGATATCGAGGCCGACATAGCCCTGTGTGAAGAGGATGGCCAGGATATGCGGGATTGGCCTCCTCTTCCACCCTGTAGACATCAGCAGCCGCCAGCTGGGGTTATGTGCTCTCACCCTCATCCTCAATTTCTGAATTCTGCCTCCTCTAAACGCCCCATAGACCATGGGTCTAATTCCAGCAGTGCCTCAACCTCGCCTGCTGCCAAAACGCACAAGACAGACAAGGATGCTGTTCCACTTGCAGCCTTTTGCAGTCCCTTGCCCTGCCCTCTTCCTCCTGCTGTACCTTTGTTGCCTCCTTCAGCTATCTCTTCATCTCTCCAGTCAGCTGCACTCTCATCGCTCCCATCTGCTGCTCCAGCCTTTGCTCACCGGGCAGATTATGTCAATCCAAGAAAACCCCTCCAGTGAAGTGGAGCTTCGTTGGCTTACTGAAGTCACCAAAACTTTTTTTCTCAATCGGGAGCTGGCTGAGGTGAAGATGTCTTCGGTTACATCACGCTTTGTCTACATCTCGAGGCATTGCAAGGACATCATTGACAGGGTCATGAGTGATGATATTCTTTCTCTACGGTGTGATATTCAGGACTTGATTGAGCGGCCCCGTAAGTTCCCAACATATCTCGTTACTCGCTACCCTATTGCACTTGACCCTTCCCTTGCCAAGGAGCTACCTGGAGTGCACACTGCTCGGCGGTGCTTTCAGGACGGGGAGCCTATCAACCGTATTGTCATCACCTGGAATCTCCCTGAACCACCCCCACCAGTCGTTGAGTTTTCCTTTCTCCCTTGCCTCCCTTCCTGTGAGTTGCTCAGGATGAAGGACGAGCAGCCTTGGTGTTTTAAATGCTGGGGTATTGGCCAAAGCTCACGCTATTGTTCTGATCCAGCCAGATGTGCGTGGTGTGCTGCTGGCCATGATACACGCTCCTGCCCGCACCGTATACCGGCCTCATCTGCTGCTGCCGCTGCTTGTGATACTGCTTTGGGTTCCACGTCTCAGCCTCCGCCAGACACTTCGCTGTGGAAGTGTGTTTGGTGCAACATGCCTGGGGTCAACGTCTGGCATGGCTGTGCTAGATGGTCTCGTGCCACACCACCTGAGCGCGCTCCACCGCCCCCGCCACCACCCATCGCCGCACCTTCCTCTCTATGTCCTACTGACTCTGCTGACATCATTGCTCTCCGTAAGGTTGTTGCTACCCTAGAGTCCTGCTGTACAGCTCTCACAGCTCGCTTTGATACCATAGGTGCCCGCATTGACAGTATGGTCACCCAGCAAGCTACAATGGAAAGGACTCTCGCAAGTTTGGTCGAGTCTCATCATGTTGTTATCGACACCATCACAACTCTCACTGACAAGCTTAATAAGGTCGCCTCCCACCTTGAGAAGTTGACTGATGTGCAGCCCAGGTCTTCTTCGTCCCATTCTCCGTCTGACAGTGCCCTGCCCACTTCTGCCCTCCGCAAAAATAAGAATAAGATTCGCTAGTCGCATACAATTTCATGCCATCTCTTAGTATGCCTTTGGAATTAGACACTCACCCAAACTCACTGCACTTAGAGCCTATGTTTATCATCATCAACCGCAGGTTATTTTCATATACGAAGCTTTTCCTGGTGGTGCTCCACCAGGGGAGGAGGTTCCTATGCTCACAGGGTATGTTTCATATGTGCATTATACCAGAAGAGGACTCATTACCTACATTCATTCCTCCACACCTCACACGCTCCTTGGTTCTTCTGCACAAGTTGATATGACCTTTCAGCTCTTTGAAATCACTGTCGGGAATGGTACTCTTCGATTGTGCAATGTCTACTCTGCCTCAGGTGTGATTAATCTACCAGCCTTTCCAATACCTACAGACAGTGGAATGATCTATATGGGGGATTTTAACACCAGACACCCTGCCCTTGGTGACTCATCTCCCACTCCCAATCGCGGTGGCAAGCCTCTGCTCGACTACATCCGCCGCTACCGCCTCATGCGCTTGGATACTGGTGGTGCTACACACGCTCGTGGGGGTACTGTAGATCACATTATCACAGCTGGCCTTGTGGTACCTAATGTCTCCTGCTCTTCTATCCCTTCTCTCTTTTCTGACCATGTTGCCCTTAGCCTGAAATACTCCATACTGCAGACCCCAGCACTGCACCCGCATCTCTATCCCTCCCAAATACTGCCCCATTCTCTGGTGAATTCTACACATGACTTCTAAACGCATTATGTTCTCAGACCATGCGTTTCACGTTTCCCTGAGGCCCATTCCTGGACTCTTGATCAGCGTATTGCCCGGGCAGAAAGGACAGCTATGGATGCTGGACTCTCCTGTCAAAGACAGCCCACGCCTGACCACCTTCACCAATATCAGTTGGCGAGGGATGATCTGGTTGCCCTGCAGAAGTGCTTGCACACGGAGTATTGGCAGAAATTTACTGATAGTATTAACCATCAGACTAGCGCTTGGACTATGTGGCATCTTATAAAGAAGGCTGTCAAGAAGAAATCCACCTGTGCTCTACACCACAGTCCGCTTGAGTATGCTCAGGACCTCATTACTACCTGGTCAGCGCAGTCACAATCGTACAACCTTCCTGGAAACGTTCAAGAGGCACTCTCCACCCGCCGCTGTGTTCGTAACCTCCGCCTGATGGGTGCAGTACTACAGACGGATGAAGAGGATGACATCCTATTCACAGAGGATGAACTACAACGTGCTCTTGCTAGGATTAAGACTACTACCTCTGGGGAGGATGGTCTTACATATCAAGTTCTCCGTCTTCTTCAGAAAGTTCCTGGTAACCCCGTACTGCAGCTCTTCAATCTTTGCATTTTGCTTGAGGCATGTGCCCTCTGCCTGGACCAGAAGCACTATTATTCCTCTACCAAAACCTGGAACTGACAAATTTAGGCCTATCTCCCTCACCTCCTGTTTCAGCAAAGTGTTTGAATGCATCCTTCTTGCCCGGCTCATGCACCGTCTACAGGATAAGCTCTCCCCCAGTCTTTATGGTTTCCTCCTGCTCCGGAGCACACATCACTGCCTCCTGAACTCTACACCCGTCTTTCTCCCACCAGTGTGGTCGCCTTCCTGGAACTCAAATCTGCCTTCGATATAGCCAGCTGGGAAATTATTCTTGACCAGCTGGTGAATTTGGAGTTCGGGGGAGCGTACTGAAATGGATACTGGGATATCTCTGCAACAGAACATCACGTGTCCTTTATAAAGGGTCCTCTAGCTCCTATGAACGGTTTGAACTGGGCACTCCTCAGGGAGGTGTGCTAAGTCCTTTTTTATTCAATATCCTTAATGCATCGTCTACTCTCCCTTCTTCCTGTCATCCCCGGTACTACAGGTACCTGCTATGCGGACGACATATGCATCCACACGTCCTCAACTCACTACCTTCAGCACATGCTCCATGTTTTTTACGTGTCTGCTACCTATTGTGGCCTTATTATCTCCCCAGAAAAAACTAGGATTTTTACTTCACGCAACTGCAGAGCACTGCCTGCATTCACCATGGGTGGTAATGTCATCCCTCACTGCACACAGTACACGTATTTAGGTGCACCAGTCCGGATCACCCCAGCTATACCTGCACGTCAACGAATTCATCCCTTTGTGAAGAGCCCTCTTGACCGTCTGGAGCTTCGCTTTGCCCCTATCAAGTGGCTTGCCAACAATGCTGCAGGTGTCTCCATCCCAGTGGCGAGGACCCTCTACATCCTACTACTTCGGTCAGTGGTTGACTATCTGTCTCCTGCCTTGTGTCAACTTCCTAGCCCAGCTCTCGAGCCACTTGAAAAGTTCCCAGAATCGAGTCATGAGATTTATCTTGGGATGTTCTCTATCTACCCGTATTGTGAGTATGCAGTTGGAGCTCAACTTGCCCCCTCTTGTGGAGAGGATTTATGCCAATGTGTCCTATTTCACTGTTAAGTGTCTTCACTACCCCCTTCTTGCTCCGTACTTCTCTGCTGTCATGAGGATGTCCCTGGATCCAGACGCACCCAGGCTCCCACTTCGAGCAGGAGGTCATAACCTTATCAGGGTGGTGAGTGACATTCTCCACGGCCTTGACATCGACCTGCCTGTGCAGGCGGCTGTCCCAGATTTACCACCCTGGTGTGTCCCCCTCCCCGCTGTCACATATACACCGACCTCGAAGGATGTCTATCCCCTCCTGCAGAGACAGTTAGCTCTGGAGACTCTCGCTGATGTGTCCACATCTGTCCCTTCCGCACACCATGTCTATGTTAATAGTTCTGTGCAAGCAGTTAGGAGGGCTGCATGTGCTGTGTTTTCCCCCACCATGGAGCTGCCTGTGCTGGCTGATTCATGGATTGGCCGTAGACTACCCACCTTGTTGAGCTCCACCTACTGTGAACTGAATGCCATCTTGGATGCCGTAACTTTCCTTGTTCGACACCGAGTGAATGGGGTAATAATTTGTGACTCCCAATAGGCCCTACGTGCCCTATCCTCGCCATGACCCATCTGTGGCTGTGCTGTGGGTGACATACTATGTCGCTTCTCTGCCGCTCTTGATGCTTCTCTTGTTGTGTCGTTTGTATGGACGCCCTCTCACATTGGGCTGACTGGCAACGACACAGCGGATCGTCTTGCCAAGGCGGCCTGTATGCTGGATGGGCATGCTGTGGATGCTGAGCCCTCCCTCCGATGCCTACGTAACATCATCTATTCAGCTGGGTTTGCCATGACGGTCTGGCGCAGGGATGCGGATAGGGCCAACAGTGTGTCCATGCAACACCGTGATCACTTTCTTCACAGTCGCTACAAGTATCACAGATGCGGGTTAATGGTGCGGAAGCACAATGTAGTTAGTGCCCGGCTCAGAATGGGGTATTGGCCTTTATGGCAGGTCTCCCAGACTCTAGATATGCCACAGTACACCTCCTGTATATTATGCGACTGTCCTAATGCTAACACTCTTGACCACTATTGTCTTCATTGCCCCACAGTGAGAGATGTTTTACCACGAGGTCAGAACTTAATTCAGATCTGCTCGTTTTTGCTTAATGATGACAACCTTGATGTTAGTCATACTCGTTATCCTCACTCTGGTGGCGATTTATTATATTGTATTGTATATTATATTATATATTTTGCTGTATAATGCGTTTTTTTTTTTTGTAATGTGTTTGTGTGTTCTGTGCTTCTCTGAGCTTTTCCTTTGTATATAATGTACTTTGTGCTGCCATACTGTGGGTTGTGTGTTAGTATGTAGCAATGTTTTACCAATGTGTACACCTCCTTGTAAACTATGTTCTATTCTTGGATGTGTATCCATTTGAAGCATTATGTTGCCATTGATTTTGTATGTGTTCATGTAATGTCTAACGCCTTGATGCAATAAATTAATAAAATAAAATTAATTCTCTCTCTCTCTCTCTCTCTCTCTCTCTCTCTCTCTCTCTCTCTCTCTCTCTCTCTCTCTCTCTCTCTCTCTCTCTCTCTCTCTCTCTCTCTCTCTCTCTCTCTCTCTCTCTCTCTCTCTCTCTCTCTCTCTCTCTCTCTCTCTCTCTCTCTCTCTCTCTCTCTCTCTCTCTCTCTCTCTCTCTCTCTCTCTCTCTCTCATTATCATTATTATTAGTACTATTACTGCAGTGAAAATAATCTTAGTTTTAAGCTTTTGTTGTTGCTAGATAATGCTAGTTCCCATAAGATTGACTTCGAAGCTCCATCTCCTCTCCTCCGTCAACCTCCACTGCTTAGCTATTCCCTCTCCCCCAACCATGTCTGCTACCTAACTGGTGTCAGATATTTGCACTATGTTTTCTCTTCAATTATTTTATTATTTAATTTTCATTTTTTTTTCCTTTATTGCTATTTATAATATGTATTCACATATGTTTCTGTATAACTTTTCATTTTATAGTGGTTTGTAAACGAAAGATACTTAGATGTAAGATGGTCTGTCCCTATTAGACCCTATTTAATTGATGCTGGTGGAAAAAATGGTATTTCTAATATTTTATTGACATATGTTTATGTATTACTTCTCATTTTATAGTGGCTTATAATCAAAAGTACTTCCCAACTTGCGAACAAGGTAGGTTCCAGAAGTCCATTCGTACGTTGTGCTTTGGTAAAAACAAGTCCTGTACGGTACATTCGTTTGCAATACTGTACAGTATTTAGGCTAAAGACACTTAACTACTACATAAAACACAAAGTATACAGTATTAATGAATTTTAATACAGTAATAATAATGTAATAATGTAGTACAGTACAGTAATACATTCATTAATACTTGGGTTGATAATAGGTAGGGTATTGTTTGTAACTTGGTTGTTCGTATGTAGGGGAGCTTTTGCACTTAGATTTAGGATGGCTGGTCCCTGTTAGACCCTATTTATATTGATTTTGATGGGAAAAATAATTTTGCGAGTCATCACTGATGTCTGCCTTAGGAGAGCACTATTCTATCTGGTTATTCTGGCAGGTGGAATGAAGGATCCTTTTATTCCTTATTAATATTCTTGGATATTACAATTGCTTTTCTTTTTTGACAGTCATGTGGACGTTGTATTTTTACCCTATAACACAACTTCCATGCTGTAGCCACTTGATAAAGTTGTGATCTATCCTTTCGAGGCATTTTTGTAAAACAGTGAGTGAAGCACATTGTGGCCAGAATTCAAGGCCAAGTGGTAGTAAAGAGAGAATAATATTACCACTTTGAATTAAAGGGCATAATGTGATACTGGTGATTTCTTTACCATCAAGATCAAATCCGTGGGATGTATATTACACAGATGATGCAGATTCATTTATATAAATGTGAAGACTGTAATGAAGATATTGATGCTTGCCTGCAGAAATGGAAGTGAAATGTTTGTAGATTTGGAAGGTGGATGAGTTGATAGTAAAATAGGCAAAGCTGTATGGTTTTACAATCCTTCCAGCAATAAGTGCAGTGTATCCCCAAAAAATTTTTTTTACTCCAGATGTGTTTATAATAGAAATGACTGTTTTGGAGAATCATATGAAGTCATATTACCTTTTATAAATGCTATTCAAGGGGTTTTCATGAAAAATTATTTGTTCTCCAATGTTACTGCAAACATGGTGATGTTAATGGTCGAATCTGCTCTGATAGCCTACTTTGATGAGAATATAAAGTATTTGACAGCATGTATTCCAAAGATACAGAGCAGTTTTTGTCTTCAAAACTGGGCCATTAGATTCTGTCTTGCCATGAAAGTTTAACTTTGATGTCTGTATGCATGGTATAGCTTTTCATTCATTTTAGTATTGTTTTATAGCCTTTCTCTCAGTTGGCCACTCTCTCTATTAAATTTTCATTCATTGCTGCAATCCATAGGTGTATGAAATTGGGAAGAATTACACAATCACCCATTAACAAGAAGTTGTCATGGCTATATTTGGGCTGTCAAATTATAATGCTACCTATTCAGCAGATGTAAACCTTTCAGTACAGTTTGCCGCAGAATGAAGTTTGTGACGTAATATTAGGTATATCTTGTGAATGGCTCTAACAGTCTTTCTGTGTAGAGAGGTATTTTTGGAGTTACTTTCTGACAATCATCTCCGGTAGCAAAATTTCCAAAATCTGGTGCCATTCTTTAGCGTCTTGTATATGACTGTTAGAGCAGTGCAGATGTTATGGTTACTCACTGAGTTTTCAAATACATAAGATTTATCAGTCTGACATTCCGTTGGTTCTGTGCAGTTTCATAACAATAAATAGTGTCAAAAAAAATTATATATTGGATTATGCTCAGATGATTAAATGATATTGTTATATTTTGCTGTCACATTAGTAGGTTGGCCATGGCACCAGCCGCCTGTTGGAAGACTATGACTGAAGGTATCAGGATACAACTAGGACTGGTCCAGACAGCTCCGGGTTGAGTCTTCCTTCAGGACGGTTCTTTCCTTATGCCTACATCTACCCTGAATATTCTGGCCTATTCAATACACATCTCTTGCTATTCCATTACATTTGACAAGTTACAACACTCCCCACATCTGTGTCTTTTTGCCCTCTTTTTTTCCTCATATTTGCTATTAATTATTGAAGGTCCTCAGCTTATGGCCCCAGTACCCGGCATAGGAGGGTGCGAAGAATCTCCGGGGATCTTGTTGACTCCACTATTGACTTGAGGGCAGACAATAGATCTGCATCTTTCGCTCCTCTTTATTCTTACATTTGTAGCCTGAACTCTAATCTTTGTCTGTGGAACAGCACTTGCGTACTTTTCTCCCAAACCTCCTCCTCCCATCTGACACCCAGCTGTCTATCTATGATTCCACTGACCCATTTCAAATCTCGCTATAACTTGTATACTCGTTTTCGTTTCAAAGGTGGAGTCTCTGCCTACTGCAACACTAACACTCCTATTGCAAGGCTCATGGACCTTGAATGTCCTGACTTTGATGTTCTCTGGCTAAAAATCTATCTCTCCACAACCATTATATTCCTCTGTTTCTGCTACTGTTCTCCAAACTCCTCTGAGTTTGTGTCTTTCTTTGAATATCCCTCCTTGTGCCATGAGTCCTTGCTATCCTCTCACCCACATGCCAAAGTTCTCTATATTGGAGACTTCAATGTACACCGCAGTGTACACTGATGTGGGAGGAAGTAAGGCCCTTGCTTTCTCTATTGCTCATGATCTGGAACAAATTATCAAACATCCTATGTGTGTTCCTGATCAACGCGAACATGTAGCAAACACTCTTGATCTAGTTCTTTCTTCTAACCCTTCAAACTACTCTTATTCTGTGCTTTCCCTTCTTGGTAATTCTAACCACTCCGTGATCTCAATCTCTTCCATTTTCGCTCCCTCGCCACCAATTCCTCCAACTCTATGCCACCTTAGGCACATTGAGCTTACCCAACATAAAAATTTGCATAACTTCCTCTTTGACTTCCCTTGGGATGACTATTGCTTTCGGCCCCACAACTTGCCGAGATCTTGACCTCGGGAATGGAGGTGTACATCCCTTCCACTAAGTAAACTTTCTCTCCCCCTAACCTTGGTTTGACTATGCCTGCTCCATGGCTATCCTGGCCAGGAATCGGGCACATCGATCTTACCAAGCCTCACCTTCCTATTTAACTCGCTCTGCTTTTATTGGAGCTAGGAATCACTGTACTGCTCAAATTCGAAGGTCTAAGTCTTCCTTTATAAGATGGAAAGTTGATGACCTTAACTCCTCTCCATTAACAAATGCTTCTGATCCTTAGCCAAAAACTTCTCAAAAAACTACTGTAACTCAATCTTTCCCCCTCTCATTTGTTCTGATGGTTCTATTGCTTGCTTTCCTACTGACAAAGCCACTCTCTTTGGCTCCCATATTTCTGCCAACTCTTCTATAAACGATTTCCGCGCACCTGTCTCTCAATCTTTACCCCTTTCTAACCCTATGCCCTCCCTTATCCTTTCTTCACGCAAAGTTCATAAGGTTCTTCGCTCGCTAAAGACAAACAAGGCATCTGGTCCTGATTGTATCCCTGCAAGATTCCTTAAGGAATTTGCAGATGAACTGGCTCCCGTGCTTTGCTGTCTTTTTCGACTCATTCTGTCAACCAGTATCTATCCTTCATCTTGGAAGCATACTCTAGTTCAACCTGTTCCTAAGAAAGGTGACCTCTCTATTCCTTCAAACTACCGACCTATTGCTCTAACCTCCTCTATTGCTAAAGTTTTTGAAACTTTGCTCAAAGCTCACTTCTTGAAACGCTTTGAATCTAACTCACTTATCATCGATCACCAGTATGGCTTCCGCAAGGCAAGATCCACTGATGACCCCCTGTCCTATCTTACTCATGTATGGTCATCTTCTTTGAGGAACTATGAGGAATCCTTTGTCGTCGCCCTTGATATCTGTGAGGCTTTTGACAGAGTCTGGCACAAAGCTCTGTTGGCCAAACTCTTTGCCTATGGCTTTACCCCTTCTTTCTGTTCTCTGATTTCCAGTTTTCTTTCTGACTGTTTTATATCTGTAGTTGTTGATGGTGCGATAACTAGCCCTTACTCTCCAGACAGTGGTGTTCCACTGGGCTATATTCTTTCACCTACTCTGTTCCTTCCCTTCATCAATAATCTTCTACAATCTCCGCCTTCCTCTCTTCATGCCTTTGCTGACGATTCTACCCTTCACTTTTACTCTGCGTTTTCTTCACAACCTTCATCTGCTACTTGCAATTAGTCTCATATCACTCTCTCTTCTACTTTCAACTCTGGTTAGCAGAGGGTATCTGAGTGGGGCACTCATTATTTAGTTAAATTCAATGCCTCCAAGACACAGTCTCTGGCTATCTCTTTAACTTCTTCTCCTGATAACCTTATTGTCTTCGAAACTAATGAAATATGCCCTCCTAATTCTGTATACATATTAGGAATCCATATAGCCACTTACCTGTCTTGGAGGGATCACATATACCAAATTTCTAAATCTTCATAAAAAAAATTGGGGGTTCTGTTTTGTTTTCGTAATTACTTTTCCTCTTTACAGTTACTTAAAATCTATAAAGGTCTTATCCGTCCCTGCTTAGAATACTAATCACACATCTGGAGTGCTTCTTCTTATACTTATGTCCTTGGTAGGGTTGAATCTAAGGCAGTCAGACTCATTAATGATCCTTCTCTTACATCTAATCTGAATTCTCTCTCTCTTTGCCATATGGTATCATCCCTTTCTCTTTTCTGTTGCTACTACTTCCATTGCTGCTCTGATAAGTTGGCGAGTTGCATCCCTCCTCCACTGCCGAGGCCGTGTAACATTTGGCAAGCGACCTCATCTCACAGGTACTGTGTGGAGATTTGTAGCTCGCGGATCGGTCGGTTCACCGACTGCTTCTTCCCATCTACCTCCAGACTCTGGAACTCTTCCTCCTTCTGTTTTTCCTAATTCTTATGACGTATTTACTTTCAAAAAGTGGATCTATTGTCATCTCAGAGCTAATCCTCCATGTCTCTAGGTCCTCTGTACTGTGATTATTTTTTTCTGTCTGTCATTTCCTTTGTGTAACATTACCTTATCTCTGCCTTGTCCTTAACCCTTTTTTTCCTTCGTCTTGGTGTTTTCTCGTGCCCAGCCATTTAATGATGAGGGCAATTGTTGCCTGACCTGGTGTTACTCATAAAAAAAATAATAATAATGGTTTTTAATTATTGTACAGTGCCTCGTGAGATAAAACTCACTCTGAGTATTGTTATTAAATATTGTTGGAGTAACACTGTCCAATTAAATAAGTTATTTTTCCAAATATTTCCTTATGTGTAGAGGAGTTCTTAGTGCTGAAGAGCTCCTAAAAGTTTGAGAAGGCAAATTTGCTGCAAATGTTCCTTTTTTTTTTTTGCTTACCTGAGTTTGTGGTATACTACATACACCTGGTTCCTTTTTTCCATGTTTTTTTAATTGCGAAATTGCAATAACTCCCCAAAAAAATAATAGTAAAAAAATACGAAATTCGCAAATAATGCCTGTGCAAAGAAATTTGAAAAAAAAAAATTTCATTTTAGTAAAAAATCGTCCGCCTCGAAGTCACTTTTCCGCCATCCTCCTCCTCTTTTACCGCTTAATGTGATCGGATATTATAAAGAAAATTGAAAAAAAGCATTAAGAACAAACAGCAAACTTATTTTCAATATAATATCGTTAGAGAAATAGCATGTGAGGGTGCATCAGCTGATACGGAAGTAGCAAAACGTTTGCCGAGAGAGGTTCGTTCTCCCGCATCCTACTCCGCTTTTACCACTACATGCGATCGGATATTATGAAGAAAATTTAAAAATAGCATTAAGAACAAACAGCTAACATATTTTCAATATAATATCGTCAGGGAAATTGCATGTGAGTTTGCGTCAGCTGATACGGAAGTAGCAAAACGTTTGCCGATAGAGGTTCATTCTCCCGCATCCTACTCCTCTTCTACCGCTTAATGCAATCAGATATTATGAAGAAAATTGAAAAAAAGCATTAAGAACACAGAAAACATATTTTCAATATAGTATCGTCTGGGAAATAGCATGTGAGGGTGCATCAGCTGATACGGAAGTAGCAAAATGTTTGCCGATAGAGGTTCGTTCTCCCGCATCCTACTCCTCTTCTACCGCTTAATGCGATCGAATATTATGAAGAAAATTTTAAAAAAGCATTAAGAACAGACAGCAAACATACTTTTGATATAATATCGTCAAGGAAATAGCGTGCGAGGGTGCATCAGCTGGTACGGAAGTGTGACAAAACATTTGCATCCTTGTCCTCACCGCCACCATCAGTGTTGCCAGAATAATGAATGAGAGAAATGATATATATAAAAAATATACATGTAAGCTGGTATGTTATATCAAGTATATTAAAGATGAAGTACATTTTTATTTAAATTACGGTACTACCATCTTGTAATTAATATATATCTTAAAATGTACCATTCATTTGAAAATAAAAACATCCGCATCTTCTGGCAACACTGGCCACCATGCACGTCCCAGTGTAAACCTGTTTCCAGCTGCATAATAGAGTGCATTAATTTGTTTACTGAACAGTAATTCTGTATATCTTGTATACCGTACACTATTTGCATGTTTATATAAATAACTACAGGTCTTTCTGCTTTGTTATGTACTTATAAAATATGTTTTACTCATCTTATATCTTTGGTATAGTGTGTCTATGGATGGTTGTGGAACAAGCTATGCCCTTTATCATTGTTTCCTATGGAAAATATCTCGTTTTTTCACGCGATTTTCCATTTACCCGTCACTCCTGAGAACCTCTCTCTGCGTTATGCTGAGAACTAGGTGTATGTATATAGTTTTCTTTCTATAGCCATATATGTTTCTAAGAACTTCATACCTTACCTTATTTTCTAGGACTGTGATGTCCGGCCAGACAAGCCACAAGAGCGAAGCAGCCAATGCCAACAGTCTTCTCCGCTTCTATTACACATCACGACCATTTCTCTTCATTATGTGCTCCGGAAATGAACTCTTTTATGCCTCACTATATTTGCTCTATTTTAATGAAGGCCCCTTAATTGCTGGAATGGGCTTATGGCGTGCAATGGCATATTCTCTGTTACCAGTAGGTATTCTTAAGTCTGTGCTGGCACTTATGCAGGGTTATTATGCTGCTCTGAATTTGGGTGCCATTGATGTTCATGAGCGCAAAGAAGATGCTACTAAGAAGCATTAAAGTACCTATAAACAAAATATATATTAATGCGTGGTTTTAGTTTTTATCCTTGTGGCATATGATAATATTACTTTATTTCTGGAATGTATCCTGAACTTCATATGAAATTTTACAAGGATATTTTTAATTATGCAAATTTTTTTTATTTATATTGGTTTTCAGTACTGCTGAGTAATGCAGTGTTTAAATTTATTTTACCACCTAACATGGAATTTATTATGCCACTTTAAAATCCCTGACTCGTTGAAGCCAGCTTATGGAAAGATGTAATACTTCATTCAGAAATATAGTAAATTCTATGCATTATATCGTTTGAACATCGTCCTGTAGTTCTATAATTATTCAGAAAAGAATATGAGCACTTGACCTACCAATAAAACTGATTATTTTCAGGTATCAGTTACACGAGTGTAGTTTTTTATATCTTTCAAGCGGCTAAACAAGCTATCACGACAATTCGTAGCTTTGGCCACGAATTCATTTTAGTGTTAGTAAGTATAGCATATGGACAAATTCTTATGTATCAAGTGAGTTCTTGTGTTGCTACTGAATGATGAATATTATGTGAAATATATCTCCATGCTTCAGAGCCTAAAAAAAAAAAAAAAAGTATCAGTGTAGTCTATAAAGCACACATTAATGTTTTATATTTGAAGTTGGATTACTTGACCAGTGTTAGTTGGATAGCCTGAGATCAAAGTAGTTTTTATAGTGTTTTGTTAAAAGTAATGAAAAGTGTAAAATGGAGAAGTATCTTTTCTCTACCCTAAGGTAAATGCATAACACTGCATTAATCCAAGTAGTGAATGAAACTAATGAAATCTGCTGTCTTAAAGAACACATTAGACATTGATTTTTTCACAATGCAGACTTGAATATATTTTATATAGAGCTATTTATTAATATCAGTTTCTTACAAATATATTGTGAAAAGAGTGCTGGAATGTATGAATATTAACGTCAAATTTTACCACTTTGTAACGTGTATATTAGAAATGTTACCGGTAAAGTAAATACTTTGTCTCCTTTTTTTTCTTTAGTTATTTATGTATAACATATACCCATTCTCTAGAGATCTTACTTAATGAGTACTGTTACAAGGTATTGCATGTAAATGGTAAGTAAGCAGAAATATTTGCACAGGACACTGCCATGCACACTATGGTCATATTTAACAATATGTTATTTGTTAATGAAATTAAAAGTGTTTTTTGATAAGTCTTCTGTTTCGTGTCATTTTATGTTTTTGTACGTTTTTGCACACTTGATACCAGATCTTACAAGACAAATGGATACCCATAACTGTTAAAAAAGATATGAAGTAGGTGATCTTCATCATGCACTACCGTCCTCACCTGAGTAATTTTATTGCAAGAAATAAAATTCGGGGTGGGGAGAATTGCCAGTTCCCTATTCCCCTATATTTTTCAGTCACCCCTTAAAGGACTCTGAGACTTTCTTCCACCACCAGGGCAGAAAGAAGTTCCTCTCTTGTATGCACTGACTATCACAGGATTTGAGTGCAGGGGATATTGCAAGGCACAACTAATAGAGATAGGGGAGAAGTTTGGCAAATATTCCCAGCCTAAGTTTCCTTTCCTGCTGCAAAAGAACCAATAGATGAGGTGAGAATGAAACATGTATGCCTCAGTACTTTTCGCTGTATGTTAGCATCTGTGTAGCAATATTAATAGCATTTGAGTCTTGGGAATAAGAAAGATACATAACCCCTTCATGACCTAGTTACCCTGTGTGATAAAAAGGTATATAGGAGTATGCAATGTCACTGGTCTCTCTCTGACCTTATTTCTAAGTGTATAACAACCCAGTGAATAGGTGAGGGTGAAAAGGGAATGATGAATTAATTACTTCTTCAGTGTTTTTATTTATGGCCACCGTTTTCACTTCTATATGATATTTTAGCTGGGTTAGAAAACGGCATATTGTATGATGAAAATTAATCACTATGATTCTGGGGATAAAAGAATACCATCCTTATTGTCTCTCTAAGTCACAGGAGGCAAGTATAAGGGACAGGTGAAGAATAGCAAATCTGCCTGAATTACTTAGATCTCCCATATGCTACTCACTATATTCTAGCAACTGTCAGGCAGGGTAAAGATTTTATAGCTCTGTTTTATAAAATATTATGTTTGTGTTTGCACCCTTAATTTATCAAAGTTGTCAATAAAACGATGTAGTTGTATTCTATCTTTAGAGCATATACAGCATATTTAGAGTAGTACCATAGATTTTCTTAGATTTATTTGGTAACCAATAAGTAGAGGAAAAAGAAATATATCACTCCTTAAAAGCACCAGTGAAATAGAAGTAACATTGTGTTAATATACTTTTTGAGAAAACCTTAGCCAGTATGTTAGTGAATGTAGAATATAAGCCCTTGTAGTCTTGATAAAGAGATATTATATTCTTGCACACAGTGCATTTATTTATGGATAGCCGTAGTGAACATCTACACATTTATTACTTTTGTTATTTTGTTTATAATAATGTTAAATATTTTGAAAACATGCAAATAGATCACAAACAGTGGTGTTCCACAGGGCTCTGTTCTTTCACCTACTCTCTTCCTTCTCTTCATCAATGATCTTCTACAATCCCCATCTTTCTCTCTTCTTCATGCCT
The DNA here is from genome assembly GCA_037179515.1 of Halocaridina rubra. Taxonomy (NCBI): domain Eukaryota; kingdom Metazoa; phylum Arthropoda; class Malacostraca; order Decapoda; family Atyidae; genus Halocaridina; species Halocaridina rubra. The sequence goes on from JAXCGZ010002139.1 coordinate 31,169, forward strand.
TTGCCGATGATTGTACCCTTCACTTTTCCTCTGCCTTTTCTTCACAACCTTCATCTGTTACTCGTAATCAATCTCGTATCACTCTTTCTTCTACTCTTAACTCCGATTTGCAGAGAGTATCTGAATGGGGCACTCAAAATTTAGTTAAATTCAATGCCTCCAAGACAGTTTCTGGCTATCTCTTTATCTTCTTCTCCTCCTGATAACCCTATTGTCTTCGAAACTAATGAAATTTACCCTCTTAACTCTATCAATATATTAGGAATCCATATAGCCCCTAACTTGTCTTGGAGGAATCACATAATCCAAATTTCTAAATCTTCATCCAAAAAATTGGGGTTTTGTTTCGTTTTCGTTATTACTTTTCCTCATTGCAGTTACTTAAAATTTACAAAGGTCTTATCCACCCCTGCTTAGAATACTGCTCACACATATGGGGTGCTTCTTCCTTTACTTCTCTTCTTGATAGGGTTGAATCTAAGGCAGTCAGACTCATTAATGATCCTTCTCTTACTTCTAACCTGGATCTCTCTCTCTTCGCGGTAAGGTATCTTCCCTTTCGCTTTTCTATCGCTACTACTTCCATCGCTGCTCTGATGAGTTGGCGAGTTGCATCCCTCCTCCACTGCCGAGGCCGTGTAACACTCGCCAATCGGCCTCATCTCACAGGTACTGTGTGGAGATTTGTAGCTCGCGGATTGGTCGGTGCAGCGACTGCTTCTTCCCATCTACCTCCAGACTCTGGCACTCTCTCCTCCTTCTGTCTTTCCTAATTCTTATGACCTTTCATCCTTCAAAAAGCAGATCTATCGTCATCTCAGAGCCTAGTCCTCCATATCTCTGGGTCCTCTTTACTTTGTCTGTTTTTTTTCTGTCTGTCGTTTTCCTTTGTGTGACATTACCTAATCTCTGCCTTGCCCTTAACCTTTTTCTTTTCCTTCGTCTTGATATTTTCTCATGCCTGGGCCTTTGTTGATGAGGGCAGTTTCTGCCTGTCCCGGTGTCACACTCAAGGTGGATAGCAATTATGGCATGGAAAAGTGGTTTACTTTTTTTATTATTGTTGGTCCCAAATGAGATTGAAATTTGAATTAAATTCGAAAATGAAGTCACGAGTGAGGTTGTGGGAAACTCTAATATGAACAGAGTGGCATTCAGATAGAATGCGTTCATTCCTGGTATAGCAGATAAAGCTGTAAGGTTTGTTTCCCTTTTAAGACCTTCTGTGATGTAGTTGGTAGTGCCTTGGCACAGTAATTATGTGTCGTAGGTTCAAGTCCCAGTCGGGGTAAAAATTATTCATATTTTCACATATGGTAATGTTTTTTTTTATTATGTTTATAAGTTTATCTAAGAACTGCTTTGCGACAGTGTTTGCTAGATTTACAATACTATGTATACACCACTAAATCTTAGCGTTGCATAAATAGATAAAAATGTTTTGACATGCATTATGGCTTATCTGGTTTTACTCTCTTTTCTATTTCTATATAGCAGGACAAACTTATTATGTAGCTTTTATAATAAATTTAATTCTGTTATTCATTATATTTAACTAATGTAAAAAGCATTTTGGTCAACATGTTATTCCATAATTATATGGAATTATAATGATTAAAAGTGTAGTACGAAGAGTCAACTTATAGAAAGTTATTTTTCTATAAAAGAGGAAAAAATTAATACTAGAATATACGTATATATACCTGACCTATTTTTCTCAAGAGTGGTTTATAGAATGATTATGCTTGTGAAATATGGTAATCTTGTAGTAAGGTTAATTTATATACTGCTCTTTACTGTAGTTGTTTGTAGGTGTAGCTTCTAGTCAAAAGACCTGTGCATCAAAACCTCTTTTGTGCCAAAGACGAGAATTAGTTTCTCTTGCTCAGTGCACAGTGGAATACCATGTAATATGGCAGTATATATGCAGTATAATATACGAAAATGAATCGTTTTGAGTTCAAGACATGCCATTCTGCTAAATATTTAACTGTCTTCATATTTGCTGTATGACAAAAATCAGAATTTTTATATTAGAATTTCTTTATGTAATAGTTTTCCATACTCGTGGTATTTAGTGCATCATTTAAGTTCTGACATCAAGTCACAAGATATGAATTACATAGATATGATAGTTTAACTAATCATCCCCCTGCATATCAAACTGATTCCCAATGTATAAATAAGGTATGGTATCATTCCTTTGTGTAATGCTTCCAGTATGTTTATTACTGTACTTAAAATGTTCTTTATTGTCTGGTAACGATATAAATAAACTCTAGCAAATTATGTGGGCTAGTTTTTCCCCGAATTGCAAACTAATTAACCATTATTTTAATAAGCGAAATAATTTTAATGTGCTTTATGCAGTTAACAGTCCTTCCTTAGTTCACAAATTATAGACGGACAGATCTCTTCTTCCCTCCCAAAGTATGAATAATAATGTATGCCAATAATGTATGCCAATGGGTTACCACGTATTTTCTACACCAAAAGGGTAGGAACAAAATATTCAGAGGCTTCCTCTTTAGCACTTGTATTAAATAATACTATTATATGAAGAAGTCATCATGGTAAAGGTACACAATGTAAGAACCCATCTGTCTGTCATTAAAATTGTACAAAGAATATTGTAACGATCTTATCTGTTCTACTATAGCACTTTGCATTTTAAAGGCCTCAATAGGTTAACAGTACTAGAATATCTACGAGATAAATTTTTTGTTTTTATGATTGTGACACCAGGATTGGCTCAAAAAAATAGATTTGCCCTTGTCGGGCCTGGGCATGAAGAAAACGTGAAGTAATGAGAAACAGAGATTGGGAGTGTTGTGCTTGTTAATGTGAACGGATAATAAGAGATGTATAACAAATAGCCAAGAATATTCGTTGTTGATGTAGGCATAGAAAAGGAACTGTAACTGAAGGAACACTTAACATCGAACAGTTTAGGAGAATCTATTTTAGTCCAAAAGACCCACATTTTCTCAGATTTTGAAAGTGGTCAGTATAGTGGTAGACTTGTCTGCTTGAATGAACATAGCTGGCACACTAGAGGCAGACTATGCAATCTTAGAAAACATAATGGTGGGCTTCAGACACTGGGATAAAGCAATAAAAATGTTACACAAATTGGTCCTGAGTTTGAATATGCACCAACTTCTGGGGTATGAAATTGAAAAAAAGCATATTAAAAAGCTGGAAAAAATCTAACATTTTTTAATGTTGGTGACAGAGACACAAAATCTCAGTTATGAGGGAAAACAGGAGTTGTATCACCATTTGTAGCCAAAAGATTGAGCTAGGATATAGAAATTGTTTTAGAATTAATTCCATTTTAAGAGAGCTGACAGGGATTTAAACTTCAATTCGGTTGCCTCTGCAACTAGAGGCTAAAGTTGGAAACTTTTATAAGGAAAGTCTCTGCAAGCAGTAAGAAAGCCATTTTTTAATATAAGAATAGTTGAATATTGGATTTTGTCAAGCAGAGAAACTGCAAATGCTAGCTGCTCCATAGTTTCAATGAAAAATTTGGTAGCATCAAAAAATATAAAAACTACATGATTTCAATTGTATAAATACATAAAGTTAATTTAAAACCGATTGATAAATTCACAGACTAAATTAGGAGCTAAGAGGAGTGATTGAAGTATATTTGGCTTATGGTGAAAGTGTGTCTTTTAGCTTGACCGCCCCCTTTCAGGGGGGATTTCGGCCCTTGTGCATAAAAAACAAATAAAGAGCTAGTAGATTAAGAACATTAAACACTGATAAGCCTCTGTGTGAAAACTTAATTATGAACAAATATCCATACACCAAGCATGGCTAATCTAGAGTGTGAATGTCACCATATAGTAAATATACAGTAATATCCTGATTGTCTAATGAGGCACAGTAAACATAAGTAGGTGGAAGTTGATCAGTCCAATGAAATAAACTAACCAATTGCACTACCAGTACTTTAATCATATGATGCATGTATAGTGTTCAAAATGATATTCAGGTGTATGCTGGTTACAATTAATTCTTGTAACTGGTACAACATAGCGAATTCTCCAGTCTACAAAGACTGAATAACCCTTTTTAGGATCTAAAGAACAATGTGGCTATATGGGCTACGGGTGCTTCTCATATTAAATAGATATTTACTGTGCACACTATATTGTAATACCTCATATAAAGTAAAACATAATCTTCTTTATAGTGCATAAACATGATTAATTAACATAAATAACTTCTGTTACTTACATATTAATAAGGTATTTAGAGCTCATATGCAATGCGGCCACCTGCTAGCTGCTAGTGAGATACAGCTGTTTAGTTTTTACTTCCCCGCTTCACCCACTCTGCCATAGATTGCACATAATTACCAACCCACTATATTTAAACCCAGTTTATGCTACCTCATACCAATATCCCACATCACCCCCAGTTTTCAGCTGGAAACTCATTACTCTATTACACACAATCGCCAAGGTATGCTAGAGGGCGTCTGTTCCTGTGCAGTCTTGGGGATGATAATACAGGAGTTAGCCATTTTGAGGTCGGCACGGGACCTGGCTTGTGATTTTGAGGGTACCGGGGCTTTGTAGTCCTTAGGTGGGGTCAGGGTTGTTGCTTCATGGTAGCCGTTGCATCATCATCGGCTGCTTCATTTTACATTCCGGATTTGTGGCCGACTACTGCCTGTTGCAGCTGTGAGATCAGGGCTGAGGCCTTGAGGACTCGAAGTGCTATACTCGGTCATTGCTGTCCCACCTTTCTTATGTATAAGCTGTGGATGGCCATGGTGTGGAATAATTGGTTTTAGGTAGCTCTTGAATGTGGCACAGGATGGTTCCTTAAAATCAGTCAACCTGAGCAGTCCACCTTAATCAAGTATCGGTCATATTGATTTGTTTCTACGTCCACCCCAGTTCTGTTCCATCTCTTGCTGTGGTTACCCATCTGGTTTAGTAGCAACACTCTGTCACCTGGAGTAAAGGGAGACCATAGCCGGGTGTTGCACTAAAGATTATTGACTTGTTTGGCAAATCTCAGCCGTAGTCAGAGATGGTAGATATGTTGGCAGATCGCATGGTGGACTTTATATCCTCATCTTAGCGTAAGCCTCGCCATCCACAGCTATCGTCAAAGTCAAAGTTGGAACAGGTAGGGCCTCATTTGAGCAGAAGCCTGTTTCGGTGGTGGCTACATAATGAAACTGCTTCCATTGGGCCACTTGATTCTGGTTGAGCTGGTTTTCGGATGCGTGGGTTGTTCTTCTTCCAGCACTCAAGACACATCTTGAATTCCTTGAGTTTGCCCCTCTCTTTACCAAACTGGGGGGTGAGACAGCCGCACAGACATTGCATCTTGCATTCCAGCTTGTCCGGCTTACTGTCAACCAGGGCATCTGTTTCAATCAGTGTTTTAGTGTCAATTTCTTTTGTCCCAAGTACCTCCTTCCTGATTTCTTCATCTGCCAGCCCATTCAAGACAACCAGCTTGACTATGTCCTCAGTTTATTCGATTGCAATGGTACCAAAACAGGTGGCATCGTTACAGTTGCCCTATTTTGTCCTCTGAGAGACATTGACCAATCCACGCAGTCTTGCCACATACTGTCTCACATGTTCCCCTGGATCTTGCTTTGTTTGAAGTAGTGTCACACGTCTCATGCTCAGTGCCACGCTCACCACCGCTAAGCATTTCATGGCATCCAGGACCTCTCCCTCAGTTCTGCTGGCTATCGATGGGTCTTCTCAGACCAATGCGACTTCCAGCTCCGGCTCGCAGCAGGCCAATACGTGAGTGGAGATTTGGTCCGTGCTGAGATCAGTGCCATTTCTAAAGATTTCCCATCTGCTGGTGAATGTGGCCCAGTCGTCTTCACAAATGCCTTGCTGTAGAACTGGGTGGTTGAGTTTGGGTGTTTTTTGCAGTGCTTCCCCAGACTCATGAATATTTCTCTGATATAATTGCATCAGTGCAAAGCATGTTGACATGTCATCAACCGTCTTCACCTTAATACATCCCGCTGCTTAACATCTCAAGGACACCATCATCTTTAGGCTACAGGTAGGCCTAGGTTAGTCTAAGGCCAAAAACTCCTTAATTTGTCATATATGCTGGAGTATGGTCAAAACCAGATTCAGATGTGTGCTGGCTACAGTTTAACAATGTGGCTATATGCACTACTGGTACTTCTCATATCAAATAAATATTTACTGTGCACACTATGTTTTAATACCTCATATAAAATTAATGATGCCCTTCTTTGCAGTACATAAACATGATTAATTAATATAAATAACTTCTGTGACGTACATATTAATAAGGTATTAAGAGCTCACATGCGATGCGGCCACCTGCTAGCTGCTAGTGAGATACAGCTGTTTAGTTTTTACTTCCTCGCTTTGTCCACTCTCCTACAGATAGCACATGATTACCAACCCATCATATTTAAACCCAGTTTATGCTACCGCATACCAATATCCCACAAAATAACACATGTGAACAATATCTTAAGCCTGTAAAAAACCTCTAGGATGTAATTATGAATTTAAATATTGCGGAGAAGTGGGTGTTGAGATAGATGTGTGGAGCCACAAGAAAAGATGTGATCAGAAATAATTATATTAATGGGTCAGTTAAAGTAGCAGAGGCTTCAAAGAAAATATGAGACAGAAGATTACAGTGTTTCGGCCATGTAATGTGAAGAATAGATGACCATGTTTGTAGGAGGGTTAGGAATATGGAGATAGAGGTAAGGAGAAGAAGAGGAAGGCTGGGGGTCCGATGGAAGGATAATAGAACAAATGAAATGAGGGTAATGAGCTAAGGGAACATGATACACAAGACAGGAAAAGGCTAGCAAGAAACAGTAACCCCAAATAGAAATGGATTAAAGCTGAAGTCAAAGAAGAAGAAGAATGATGATTTTTTTTTATAAGAATATCTCCATATAGAACATTTTAGTTTGACTTTTAAGCCATCGTAGTTTTGTGTTGCTTCAGTTCTGTTTTGTCTTTCATGTCTGCAAGTATATTAGTATGTCTCACAATGCAGTGTGCCTTTACTTTGCAAATGCATTCTTTAACATTAGTGCATCATGAATACAAAGCCTTCCCAACTCAGCTTTACTGATTCTTTTAAGAAACAAACAATAATATACTGAATTGGATACTCGGCTTCGAGCGGGAACCTCGGACAGTGGTGCTTCACCCGGAAATGGGAACCAGCCTTGTGAAGGCCCCCCCCAATGCAGAAATACGAGGACGATGGCAAGCAACCGCCCAATGCTTACATCTGCTCTTTCGAAAGCCTTGAACCGCTAGCGAAGGCACAGAGGCTGAGAAGTTTTGTTGGCTGCTCGCCTCCACGTCACCCCACCTGTTCGCCCTGGTCAATGAACTCGACCACGTGCAGCTGAGGAACTACGAGAAAGTTAAATGCACACTCCTTGCCTCAAAGAACTTTTCGCTAGCTGAGTGTCGTGCTAGGTTTGTCTCCGCTTTCCCATTGAAGGAGGAGAACTCTAGTGCCTCTGGCAACTGCAAGGCTCACCTATTTAATAATTGGTTGTGAGTTGCAAAGTGCCCTCTAGAGAAGTGGCATCCATTCTTGATGTTTAATTCAAGTGCCAATGACCTCCCTACAGATGATCTTGCTTATGTAAGGACCCAGCTTAAGGATGAGATCAACTTCAAGAAAAGTTTAGCCGCTGTTGACGAGTACCTCCAGCACAACCAGCCTGGAGTACATCTCTGTGACCTTATGAGGGCAAGAAGGGCCGACCCCAAGGTTCGTCCTCAGAGTGCTATTTCCCCCACAGCAGGCCATGATTCTCACCAGAGAGGAGATCGCAGGAACGGGAGGCACAAGGGCCCCTCTCAGAACTTTAATCGTCCAGCTCATGCTCCTCACACTCCTAAACCTTACTACAGCCATGCACCCACACTCAAGAAGGACGACTCGGTAAAACCTAAGCCTCAGTAGTTCAGAGGCAATGGCAATTTCCCTACTCCACCTTTCCAGGGATTTCAGCCTAACTCTAAGAGCCACCACACTCCCTCTTACAGCAGTGGCCAGCATAGCCATCTGGCCACTCACTTAGCCCATGACATGAAAACAAGGCCAGAAAGGCCACCGCGGATAATGCCGAGAACCTACCGTATAAAGTTGTCAATGTGCAATTCACTGAACATGATGATCCTGAGATGGTCCCAACGTGCCTAGGAACCATAAATGGAGTGGAAACTGAGATAGCCCTCGACGCAGGGGCCAGTGGCATATTTGTTGATGAGAGATTCGTCAGGGATGAAGATTTCACCAGCGAGGTCATTCGTGTGCGGGTTTCTGAAAGAGAACCTCAGATACGATGCTGCTGTGTCATTGACCTGGATTGCAAATACTACAAGGGAAAAGCCCCAGCTGTGGCATTGATTGGGCCTAAGTACCCTGTCTTGCTGGGTTGTGTACTGAACCTAGTTCTTATCTTCCAGGCCAAACTCTAACATGAGGACATTTTCAGCTGCTGGCTCTGACGCTAGGAATTTGGACGATTCTCCGACTGACTCCATTGATTCTGCTGCAGTTAGTACCCGTAATGTGGAACGCGGAGAGTTTCCCCCTCCTTTACCAGATGAAGCACCTCTAGAGCCACTGAAGTCCCATCCAGACTTTGCCAAACTGCAGCAGGACTGCCTCAGCCTCAAACGCTGGATGCAACAGGCCACTGAGGGTAGAACCTTTATATTGAGAGGAGGAGGCCAGATCATTTATGACCTTGAAGATAGAGTCCTTCGTAGGCATGTGACTAAAGATGGCCACACCTTTACACAGTTGGTGATGCCTACTTCATTACACCATCAGGCTATGCATATGGCACACCATTTACCTCTGAGAGGACACAGAGGCAAAGCAAAAACTCGGCATGCCCTTCAAAAGGCTTTTGCATGGCCAAACATGTACGCCGAGGTAGACAGATACGAAAATCCCCATGGGCATAACTAAGCTCTCAATGGAGCCATTTTCCAAGGTTGCTGTTGATATATTAGGTCCTATTAACCCAGCTTCGTCCACAGGGAAGCAGTTCCTCCTGGTATACGTCGACTCACAACCAAAGCAGTCGTTCAAGCCCTATTCGAAATCTGCTCCAGGGTCGGTTTCCCTGAGCTGGTCACTTTTGACAATGGAAGTCAGTTTACAAGTAGGCACTTTGTGGCTTTCTGTAACCTCTTAGAAATGAAACACATTCGTGTGAGTGTCTATTATGCCCAATCAAATTGAGCATGTGAATGTTATAATGGGACACTGAAGCGATGTTTGCACAAGCTAGTGATAGATATACCCAGGCAGTGGGACAGGTATGTCCCAGCTGCACTTTTCTCCTTTAGAGACACACCCCACTACACTACTGGATACTCACCCTTCGAGATGATTTATGGTCATAAGGTCAGAGGCCCAGTGGAATTCTTGGCAGAATGTAGGGACTTGCCTACCATCGAGGCTGACGTTAGGGACGTCCATGAGCATATTTTGAAGTTTTCATCCCATCTCAAAAAGGCCTGGAAAGCAGCACAATTAGTCATTAAGGGTCACCAGCAGACTGCCAAGCTCCTCTTTGACAAGCGTGCCCGGCATTGTGTCCTGACACCCAGAGATCAAGCTCTGTTACTTCTTGCAACAAATACTCGCAAGCTAATGCTACGCTGGAAAGGACCATACATTGTGGTACACTTTGTGCCCCCGACAATTACATGTTAAATGTTGATGGCAATAACCGAAAATACCACATTAACCAGCTGAAGCTGTATTGTGAGGACCCGGAGGCCCACAGGGATCTTGCGCTGGCAGTCACACCAACCCCTATAGGTGCCCTCAGGAGCAACATTACCTCCGAAGCTGCAGCAACACAGGTACTCCTTTATAACCACCCTTTACCTCTTACATTGGAGTACTCTTCCTTGCAGTGGATACAGACTTACGGGAGTGGAGTTTTTCGGAAGAAGCCCCTCTGGCCGCAACCACCGCCTTTGCAATTGAAGACGGGAGCTTAACTTTTGATGATGGTAAGGATCCTGCCATTCCCACACACTGAAAGGAAAGTGTGAGTAATTGCATTTTTAACTCCAGACTCCAGCCTAGTCAACGGATACAGCTGAAAAGATATTAGAGGAATACGAAGAACGTCTTTAATGACCTCCCAGGCACTACCACTACCCTTGAGTATCATGTCAGATTGACTGCTCCAGAACCATTTCAGCATCCTATAGCTTTCCCCACCAGCTGTCCGTACAGCTGTTGCTGGCAGTGCGTAAGTGAGATGGCAGTCACAGGTTCTGCCCCGACTGTCGTAAGCTTAACTCTCGTACCATCTTTGATGAAGATCCCATTGCCGACGCTGCACATGTTTTTTCATTACTCTCCCGAGCCCGTTACCTGTCCATATTGGATCTGGCCAGTGGATTTTGGCAAATCCCGCTGGGCGAGACTACCAAGCCTCTAATAACCTTTTCCACAAGATACAGTTGCTTCAGCCGACTCATGAGGACAGTATTGCAGGACCTCGACAATGTTTCATGCTTTATAGTCGGCATTCTAGCGCATTCTCATGATTGGTCATTGCACCTTGCAACTTTTTGCAGAGTTCTTGCGTGTCTGAACCAGCATGGACTTCATTTAAAGCCTTCCAAAAATGCGAGATTGGTTTCACACAACTGCAGTATCTCAGCCACTTGGTCAGAGAAGGAGTTATGTCCCCTTTACAGGACAAGGAGAAAGTTTTTAAGAATATGGCAAAACCTGCTACTGTCACTCAACTGAGATCATTCCTGGGTAGTGTCGGCTAATAATAATGGTTTATTCCACACTTTAATACTATTGCTGCCCCTTTGCAGCAAATGGTCTCCTCAAAGTGAGGTAAAACTTCCTCTGTCCAATGGATAGACGAGGTGGAGAGAGCATATTCGAGCTCTGAGAAACATTGGTGGGTGAACCAGTATTACAACTGGTAAAGTCCGATTTTCCCTTTATCTTGCAGACTGATGCCTAAGACAAAGGACTAGATGCCGTGGTCTTGCAAGCCCGGTCTGACAACTCAGCAGAAGTAGCTCCAGTGTGATATGCAAGCCACAGGCTTTGCCCTGCAGAGCAGAATTACTCCACCATGGAGAAGGAAGCTTTGGCCGCATATTGGTCCATAAAGAAATTTGAAATCCATCTGTATGACCGACATTTTACACTGAGAACCGACCACTGTCATTTACTATATTTACAGACTGCAGACAAGCTGAATCCTTTTCTGAAAATGTTGGCACTTTACCTGAATCTTTTCACAATTCACTGCCCAACATGTTGATGAAAATTACAATGACCTCACTGATCAAATTTTGAAGCTAGTGCTGTTAGCCTCAGTTTAACTAGTCTGTAAAGATTATTTCTCTGATGTGCGTTGTATTTTTATGTTTATCTATTATATCTTTAATACTGTACTTGTTTATTCTAGCTTACAAATGTATTTCAGTTTGGTCATGAACGTGTAAAATGGGTGTTTCTTAGTTTTTTTTTTAGTATAGCGTGTTTATACACCCTTGTGGAATGTATCCATGTCTATTAACGTTATTCCTTATGGAAGAAGAATATTTCTTTGATTGTAGTTTTGTATTTTCCTCTGTGGGACTCTGAAAGCCAGAACATGGTGGATACTTTTAGTTTAGTGTTGAATAGCTGAAGCTGTTTTAAATCCACTCACCACTGTTAATGACGACTTGGTTAGAAATTTTCCTTTTATTTATATTGTATTTTTTTATATTATTTTATTGCCTTATTGCATGTGAAGAATTCTTAAACTTAAATATTGATATTCTCTAATGATTAATTGTAATTTTAATTTTCTTGAAATTTGAAATTGATCACATTCCTCTCATGTTTAGCATATCATTTATTTTTTTCTTAATAAGAAGTGTTAACTTTACTGATAATATATGTTGCAGTGGTGGATCCCATTTTTTTTTTCATTTGTTCTCTTCCCTTAAAGGATCTCTCATCCCTCATAATAACACTGAAGTCGCCATAACTTCCTCTGTTCTTTTTTCTCCTTCTGTAGTAGAATTTTGTTAATTCAGTATTCTCTAGAAAGGGCCTTTGTGACAGTGTTTCGCTCAGAGCCACTAGAGGTTGTAGTAGATGCCTTATTAGTTAAATTAGGAACTTTTAACTCTTTTCTTTTCTTACTAAAATAATTTTCACTCCTTGCATTTCGCAGATTATGATTATTTGCAATGTATATTTCAGCTTATGGCTAATTTTGAATACATCTTGTTTAATATTATTATATGTGTAGAAAGCATGATCCCAATATAAAATCTCCTCTGTTTTCTGCTCTTCTTTTTTCCCCCATGAACGAGGCCATAGTTACGTTGCTTACACGTTTTTTTTTTATAATAAAAGTGCTTTGCTGATAAATTTTGTTATATTATAATAATTGCTCTTGCTGATAATTTTGTTATAAATTTGACCCTCCTGATATGTCATTAGCCTGTCTAGATACATTTCAGTAGCTTCTTTATTATTTGAATAGTTAAATCTCCGTCTCTTGCAGTGCAAAGAACGTGCTGGAGATTGTTTACAAGAAACCTATTTTGCCCATTATATTTTTCCTTCTTTTTTTTTTTAACTGCTTGTTGCACCTAAAATACTGTCTCTCCCTTGCATCTCTGCCATGATTGCCTGCCAGGGACCACCACTACAGTAGCCCTCGAATTTTATATGATTGAATTACTGCTCTGCATATACATCCTACAGGGGGTTGAATGATGACGTCACCAAGAGGGACGCTTGATCACTCTCATTTGGCGGCCAATCATCCCATAGGAAAGATCTTGCCTCAGCAGTCCTGCTTACTTCAAACCTTCTTTACGTAGCAGTTCCAACTCCAGTAGCGGTTGGACCTCTCCTCTCTCACGCTGCCAGCAGCCAATAGTAGAAGCCGACTCCACCCAGCAGCTGAAGCCGACTCCTCTCAGTGGATTAACTCCCCACAACAGTCTGGTTTCAGCTCCAGTAGTGATAGGACTTGCCTTAAGTATCTCTGTTCTCATTTCCTCCTCTCTCACGAGAGCCAGAAAAAGAAACAAAAGATTGTTTTTGTTTTGCTTTGTGTTCCCGTTTTTGTTTTAGTGCAAACAAGTGACTGTGTGTGTTCTATACCCCAAATATTTCTGCCTGCTCTTCTCTCTCTTTTATAAGAGTTGGGAAGAAAAAGGGAAATAGAAAGTGTTCAAGTTTCTATTTTGTTTTTATCTTTTTTTGTGATAGGTAGTTGAAGCCTCTTCCTACCAGTGAAGTGAATTTCTCCTCCTCCACTCCATCCCTGATCTGAGGTGGAAGTTTCTACAAGGAAAAAAAAACGAACCTAAGTATCTCTGTTTTCTTTTCTTCCTCTTTCACGAGAGCCAAAGAGAGAAACAGAAGATCGCCTTATTTTGCTTTTTTTTTTGTGTGCTTTTGTGTTGTTTTATTTAGTTGAACACACATTATTGTGTGTTCCATAATTCTATAAAAAGTGTTCAAATTTCAACCTTGCATTTATATTCTGTTTGCTTTTCCCTCTCTTTAGAGAGCTGGGAAGAAAAATAAAAAGACCACTTGGTGCTGAGCATACTGTGTGGTGTGTCTCATAACCAAGGTGATCCGTTGCATATTTTCTGTTTGCACTCCCCTCTCTCACGAGTTGGGAAGAAAGATAGAAGACTGTATTAGTGATAAAGTGTTGTAGTGTTCCAATTAACTGAAGTGATCCAGCCACAAGGCCCCTATATTTTATTAAACGAAATTGACAAACAGTGCAAGTGGTATATACTCAGTGAAATCTGTGATATCCATGACTAGTTGTTAGTCATGGCCTCTGCCACTTCTCCTGCTCCCCCCCAGAGGGGGGAATGGAACTCGACCCCCCTCAAGAGGGGTGGATGGTTGTGGGAAATAAGAGGCCAAGGACGGCCTCTGGCAGCAGCCAGGAGAGTGCTGCTGCCCCAGTTCCCCCCCAGCCCTGAGTACCGATAGAGAGCCCATATCAAAGTTCAAAGTTCAGACTCCTCCCACTGGCTGCAAAATTAAGCCTACTGTACAGGGTGAATTTATCATCGACCCATCCTCAGCAGATGCCGCAGAGAAGATCCGCAGCCTCAACTCACATCACTTGACAGAGATGAACCCTGCCAAAAAATTAAGGAAATACATCCTCATTGGCTTCCCTGTTGCTTGGTCAGTTGACCTGTTAACCAAGCAAACGTATATTACTGCTGCCTCACGTTGCTTCTCCAAAATAGAGGGCCAAGCCGTCCCCTCAAAACAAGTTCTGGTGCACATCTGTGGTCCACCCCCTTTGCAAGTAAACCTCGGCATCTGGGGCAAATTCAACATAAGAGACTACACTCCTGAACCACTGAGATGTTTCCGGTGTTAAAGATTTGGGCACCATAGAAATACTTGCCATCTCCCAGAGAGATGTGCAATCTTCAGTGGGAGACATTCCACTGACTGCTGCCTCAACAAATTCAAGGCCAATGAAGCAACAGTTGCCAAGTGCCCAAACTGTAAGGGAAAACATCACGCAAGGAACAACCTCTGCCCAGAAAGGCTGAAGAGGAATCCTCAAAGAGTCCCTCCCTCTGCCCCTGCCACCAATCACACCACCTCCAACTTCACCCCAGCTCCTCCCCCCCACCTCCAATCCTTGGCAAAGGCCCCTTCCTGCCCTACTCACACCTAACCTCCCCACCCAAAACCCACCACACAACACCAACCCAGCTCCTAACACACAGATCACACCTCCTACAGTTTCCACCCCTACACCAACTCCATCCTTCCCATCACACAACACTCACACTCTTACCATCCCCCCAAACAACACTCACACTCCCACCATCCCCTCACACAACACTCACACCAACACCTCCACCCCATGCAACTCTCAAACACGCAATACAGTCACATGCAACACTCAGATCACACACACACCCGTTCACCACACCAGGTCCCGGGACCCTAGACTCAACTCCCATACCCCACACCTCAACAGCCTATCCAGACACCTTCCTCTGCCTCCTCTTCCCAACAGCAAACCCTCTTCACAGTAAATGAGCTCACCAACATTATTATTCAAGCCATACAGGCAGCCGTCCGACTCCTCGAAACCAAAGCCTCTTCTCAAGATGCCTACAATCAAGTCATCGAAGTAGCCCAATCCGTCGTCGCCCAAGCCCTCATCTCCAGAACCCACCACCAGCCTCAACAAACCACCACTCCTACCACCTCCACCTCCTTAAATCATCAAGATGTCTAATCTCGGGATCCTACACTGGAACGCCCAGGGTCTCAGATACAAGGTACAACATCTTAAAGGCATTGCCAAGGCTGACAACATAGATGTCATCATGGTTCAAGAAACCCTGTGCACAGAGCAAAACACTCCAAAAATCTCAGGACACAAAGGATTCTATCAGCATTGGTCTCCAGGGGAGAACAGAGGCAGCGCCACCTTCATCAGGAAAAACCTGTTAGCCAAGGAAATAACCCGACCGGTCTACTGCGGCAAAGATGTCCACGTCCTCGCTGTTAACATCAAACTTCAGGGTAGCTGCATAGATCTGTACAACATTTACAGACAACACGATGGTGGCTAAGACCTGACTACACTCTTCGGGCTAGCCAGTCATTGTGACTTGGTAATAGGGGGCGACTTCAATGCGCACCATCCAAGATTCAGGTATGAGCGCCCCTGTGCTGCAGGCAGACACATCATGAGCCTGCTGACGACCAAGAAGACATTTCCCTTCTCAACGATCATGAGCCAACTCATGACAGAGGTGGAATACTGGACCCCACCTTTGTCTCCAACTCCCTAAAGCAAGACTTCACATGGAGAGTTCACCCCCTGGTCACAAGCGACCACTACGGGATTCATCTCATCCTGCCAATTCCTGAAATCTTCCAAATCCCTGCTCCTCCCCCTCGATGGAATTTCAAGAAGGCCGAGTGGGGCTGATTCCAGGAGCAGCTCAGCAATTGGTTTTCAGCCTACACACCATCCAAAGACATCAACCAAGCAGAGGCCAAGCTAGTCAATGCCCTGCAAGCTGCAGCAAACTCCTCCATCCCCCTCTGTAAACCACAACACACCACTCATCGGGACAGATGGTACTATTGTGACAGAGTTAAAGAACTCAAGCACCGGCTCAACGTCATTCGGAAAATGCACAGGAAACGTCGCACTGAAGACTCCTACCGCACTCCCCAGGCAGTCAAAGAACATGTCCATGAAGAGACACGCAACATTAAGAGGAAAAAATGGCTAGAGTTGTGTTCCACCCTAGATGCTCACACCTCTGTGGGCCAGATGTGGAGGAGCATTAACTCCTTTGCTAAAGGTAAACCTCCTAACATCATCCCCCACAGGGATCCTAGTAGGGCAGCAGAAGAACTCTCCGTCAAATTCGCGGATAGAGCAAGCTCCAACCAGCTCCCCATCACCACCAGAACAACTCTTCAGGACCTCACCACTGCAAGATGGGAAGAAATAGAAGAGGCCATCAACACTGAAGACAAAACAGATGCCCCATTCTCTCTGACTGAGTTACTAAGAGTAAGCAAAAGCTCTAAGAACACAGCCCCAGGTGCTGATAGAATCACATACACAATGATTCAAAATATGGGGCCCCAAGGGGAACTTGCTCTGCTCTCTCTGATCAATTCAACATACACACGAAGAATCAGACCAGCCTCATGGAACAGAGCAGACATTCAGCCCATTCCAAAACCACAGGACCCTGACAACCCTCGCCCCATCTCCCTCCTAAGCTGCCTGGGCAAGACGGCAGAAAATATGGTACTTAACAGAGTCCGCTGGAAATGCCCACCCATCCCAGAAAACATGTTTGCCTACCAGCCTGGCTTAGGCACCTCAGAATGCATAGCCTCCATGCTATCATTTATCAACAACTGCCGTGGATACATCGTTTTTCTAGACCTAGAGAAGGCCTTTGAACTAGCCAATGTGCCAGCGATACCATCAGCTCTCGTTTCAAAGCAGATCAAAGGTAACCTTCTCTCATGGATCAAGCAGAGTCTACAAAACTGTAGTGCATGAGTCAAAGTAGATGGGCACTACTCCACCTACAAAAACCATGAAAATGGGACCCCCCAAGGTGGAATCCTTAGCCCCTTCCTCTTTAATTGTCTCATGGAAACACTCATAGACATTGCACTACCACATGGAGCCAAACTCTTCAATTATGCGGATGACTTTGCCCTTGTCAAAATAGGTGACAGAAGCTCTAACAAGACACAGCGATGCTTCACCAAGATTCACCAAGCCTCCATCTCCCACGGAATTAAAATCAATGCCTGCAAAACCAAGGCTCTTCCCATCAACCAGTGGAGACCAGACACTAATCTGGTCATAGGTCATGAGCCTGTGGACTGGGTTACCAAGCACCAATACCTGGGTGTAATCATCGATGGCAAACTAACCTTTAGACCTGAAATTCAACACTTGCGCGACAAGTGCAGCCAGCAACAAGCGGTCCTTCGTCGGATGTCGGGCCTCTGCGAGGATGCATCATTTAATGTCCTCAGAAGTTTCTATGTACAAGCCATACGCAGCCTCATAGACTATGCTTGTCCCACACTCTGGCTGCTAAAAGACCAACAGTGGGACAAGATAGAAGTAATTCAAAACAACACCATGCATACCATGCTAGGAGCCCCCATGTGGACCAAGAGAGAAAACATCCAGATGGAATCGAGACTCATGCCACTCAAACTCAGAGCTCAGCAAAGACTGACCCTCTTTGTGGCCAAAACCACCACTGCCCAACATAAATACCTAGCTGGCACAAATCTCCATATAGCCCTCAATCGCCACCCCAACCACCATCCTAGAACCTGGGCAGCCAAGGTCTGCGCTAGCCTGCATGCACTGCCAGTCAGGGAGAGCATCCTAGCCAAGGTACAGGACACTCTGCCTCCTGAATACAGATGCCCACCCCCATGGAATGACCAACCACTCGACATAAAGATTGAGCTCCCTGACAACCCCAAAAGCTTGGTAAACCTGCTTGTCCTTAAAAACATATACAAGGACAAAATTCAGAGCTGGAGCAGGCCGAACTCTCAAATCTACTACACTGACGGTTCAGTAAAGCAAGAAATTGGAGCCTCAGCTGCCGCCTTCACCACTGGAAACCACGTCCTATCAAGAAGCCACTCCTCAGAGACAGTGTACGTATCATCACCACCATCTTCAGCCACT
Source organism: Halocaridina rubra (assembly GCA_037179515.1). Taxonomy (NCBI): domain Eukaryota; kingdom Metazoa; phylum Arthropoda; class Malacostraca; order Decapoda; family Atyidae; genus Halocaridina; species Halocaridina rubra. Next base: position 49,467 of record JAXCGZ010002139.1, read on the forward strand.
ACCACATGACAACCAGCCTTGGAAAAGCCATTACTCTTGCCTGGATTCCCAACCACATCGGTATCAAGGGAAATGAGGAAGCTGATCAAGCCGCCAAACAAGCCACTCTTAGAGCAGAAATCCATATATCTCTGCCTCCTGGGATTCAACAGATAAAAAACAAAGCCATCAAGTCACTCCTTAACGCCTTAATAACTAAACACAACTTGTGCACAGACATTGGCTCCCCCTCCACCTGGTGGTACAAAGCCACCACTGATCTTCAGCAAATCACTCTGCCTAAGAACCTTCGACGAAGCACGGCAGTCAATGTGTACCGTCTGAGACTCGGGTACAAGTGCACTTGGTGAATAGTGGATGATATCATCTGGGAATGTACCTTTTGCCAGGTAGCCTCACCATATCCACTGCTCCACTACATCCTCGAATGTGATTCCTTTTCAGAAATTCGACGGATAACTGGTGCCCCCGCAACATCCAGTAAAGATCCAAATGCCCTTCATGTTGCTAGCTCCATAATCAGACTAGCAACAAACAACTACATGAACAGTCTACTAAATATCATCAGTCAATACCCTCCACCAAGATAACCATGTAATAACTCTCTCTCACCACCAAAACAGGAATTCATTAAACTTGTTTGATGTAAACTAATAATCCTCAACTGAACACTTATGTGTTCAATTATCTTTACAGTTTTGCACAACCTCACCTACGGGTCAAAATAGGAAAGTCCGATCGCCCACAACTAGGACTGGTCCAGACAGTTCCAGGTTGGGTCTTCCTTCAGGACGGTTCTTTCCTCATGCCTACATCTACACTGAATATTCTGGCATATTCATTACACATCTCTTGCTATTCCATTACATTTGACAAGTCACAACATTCTGCACATCTGTCTCTTTTACTTTCCCTTTCCTCACATTTTGTTACTATTTATGGAAGGTTCACAACTAATGGCCCCCAGTACCCGGCATAGAAGGGTGCGAAGAATCTCCGGGGATCGTGTTGACTCCACCATTGGCTTGAGGGCAGACACGCCTGGTGGTAGTAATGGTTCTGCTCTTAACCTTGCACCTCCCAATAGATCTGCTTCTTTCACTCTTCACTATTCAAACATTCGTGGGCTGAACTCTAATCTTTCGTCTGTGGAACAGCACTTGGGCACTTTCCTCCCTAACCTCCTCCTCCTATATGAAACCCAGTTGTCTATACATGCTTCCACTGACCCATTCCAAATCTCTCACTATAATCTGTATACTCGTTTTCGTTCCAAAGGTGGGGTCTGTGCATATTGCAACATTAACACTCCTACTGTGAGGCTCCTGGACCTTGAATCTCCTGACATTGATGTTCTCTGGCTAAAAGTTTATCTCTCCACTACCAATATCATTCTTTGCTTCTGCTACTGTTCTCCAAACTCCACCGAGTTTGTGTCTTTCTTTGAATAGCTCTCCTCGTGCCATGAGTCCTTGCTATCTTCTCACCCACAAGCCGAAGTTCTCTACATTGGAGACTTCAATGTACACCACAGTGAGTGGCTTCATTCTTCTCACACTGATGTGGGAGAAAGCGAGGCCCTTGCTTTCTCTATTACTCACGATCTGGAGCAAATTATCAAACATCCTACTCGCGTTCCTGATTGTCACGAACATGCTGCAAACACTCTTGATCTATTTTTTACTTCTAACCCTTCAAACTACTCTTATTCTGTGCTTTCCCCTCTTGGTAAGTCTGACCATACTATGATATCTGTCCCTTCCATTTTCGCTCCCCCACCACCAATCCCTCCTACTCAGCGCCGCCTTTGGCACTTCGAGCGAACCCAACATGAAAATTTGCGTAACTTTCTCTTTGACTTCCCATGGGATGACTACTGCTTTTGGTCACGCAACCCTGATCAGGTAGCTCTAAAAGTTGCAGAGTTCATGACCGCGGGAATGGAGGTGTACATCCCCTCTTCTACAAAAACTTTCTCTCCCCCTAAACCTTAGGTTGACCGTGCCTGCTCCATGGCTATCCAGGCTAGGAATCAGACTCATCGATCTTACCAAGCCTCTCCTTCCGATTTAACTCGCTCTGCTTTTATTAAAGCTAGGAATCGCAGTACAGCTCAGATTCGAAGGTCTAAGGCTTCCTTTATAAGAAGGAAAGTTGATGACCTTAACTCCTCTCCCACTGACAAATGCTTCTGGTCCTTAGCCAAAAACCTCTCCAAAAACTTCTGTAACTCAAGCTTTCCTCCTCTCATTCATTCTGATGGTTCTATAGCTTGCTCTCCCACTGACAAAGCCACTCTCTTTGGCTCTCATTTTTCTGCCAACTCTTCTATCAACGATTCCAGCGCACCTGTTCCTCAGTCTTTTCCCCTCTCTAATCCTATGCCCTCCCTTATCCTTTCCTCACACAAAGTTCATAAGGTTCTTTGCTCGCTAAAGACGAACAAGGCATCTGGTCCCGAAGGTATCCCTGCAAGATTCCTTAAGGATTTTGCAGATGAACTGGCTTCTGTGCTTTGCCGTCTTTTTCGCCTCATTTTGTAAACCAGTATCTATCCTTCATCTTGGAAGCATGCTCTAGTTCAACCTGTTCCTAAGAAGGGTGACCGCTCTATTCCTTCTAACTACCGGACTATTGCTCTAACCTCCTCTATTGCTAAAGTTTTCAAAACTTTGCTCAATGCTCACTTCTTGAAACACCTTGAATCTAACTCACTTATCTCCGATCACCAGTACGGCTTCCGCAAGGCAAGATCCACTGGTGATCTCTTGTCATATCTTACTCACGTATGGTCATCTTCTCTGAGGAACTATGGGGAATCCTTTGTCGTCGCCCTTGATATCTCTAAGGCTTTTGACAGAGTCTGGCACAAGGCTCTGTTGGCCAAACTCCCTGCCTATGGCTTTACCCCTTCTTTCTGTTCTATGATTTCCAGTTTTCTTACTGACCGTTCTATATCTGTAGTTGTTGATGGCGTGACATCTAGTCCTTTCTCTGTTACCAGTGGTGTTTCACAGGGCTCTGTTCTTTCACCTACTCTCTTCCTTCTCTTCATCAATGATCTTCTACAATCCCCATCTTCCTCTCTTCTTCATGCCTCTGCCGATGATTCTACCCTTCACTTTTCCTCTGTCTTTTCTTCACAACCTTCATCTGTTACTCGTAATCAATCTCGTATCACTCTTTTTTTCTACTCTTAACTCCGATTTGCAGAGAGTATCTGAATGGGGCACTCACAATTTAGTTAAATTCAATGCCTCCAAGACACAGTTTCTGGCTATCTCTTTATCTTCTTCTCCTCCTGATAACCCTATTGTCTTCAAAACTAACGAAATTTACCCTCTTAACTCTATTAATATTTTAGGAATCCATATAGCCCCTAACTTGTCTTGGAGGAATCACATAATCCAAATTTCTAAATCTTCATCCAAAAAATTGGGGGTTTTGTTTCATTTTCGTCATTACTTTTTCTCATTGCAGTTACTTAAAATTTACAAAGGTCTTATCCACCCCTGCTTAGAATACTGCTCACATGTCTGGGGAGCTTCTTTCTTTACCTATCTTCTTGATAGGGTTGAATCTAAGGCAGTCAGACTCATTAATGATCCTTCTCTTACTTCTAACCTAGCTTCTCTCTCTCTTCTCCGTAAGGTATCTTCCCTTTCTCTTTTCTATCGCTACTACTACCATCGCTGCTCTGATGAGTTGGCGAGTTGCATCCCTCCTCCACTGCCGAGGCCGCGTAACACTCGCCAAGCAGCCTCATCTCACAGGTACTGTGTGGAGATCTGTAGCTCGCGGATTGGTCGGTGCAGCGACTGCTTCTTCCCATCTACCTCCAGACTCTGGCACTCTCTTCCTCCTTCTGTCTTTCCTAATTCTTATGACCTTTCATCCTTCAAAAAGCAGATCTATCGTCATCTCAGAACCTAGTCCTCCATATCTCTTGGTCCTCTGTACTTTGACTGTTTTTTTCTGTCTGTCATTTTTCTTTGTGTGTCATTACCTCATCTCTGCCTTGCCTTTAACTTTTTTCTTTTCCTTCGTCTTGGTATATTCTCGTGCCCAGGCCTTTATTGATGAGGGCAGTTTCTGCGTGTCCCGGTGTCACACTCTTAAAAAAAAAAGCAAAAAAAATCTTATTCTCAGATTCCATTCCCATACCAAACGAACTTTTGTAGATTACCTAACCAGAATCTCATTTGCCAAATTTAATTCCTTGACCGGGAAATTGCTGCCGATATGCATTGATAAGAAATTTCTTTCACTGAAAGTACCAAAGCAAAATCTCTTCCTCAGAAGATTGCTCATTACCCCTTAAAACTCTATCCCTTCTCCTAACGAATTCCAATTTCATTTCACCCCTTCTATCATCGTAAATCAAGTGTTTTACGTCAATACTCGTATATAAAGCGATTTTTTTTTGCTATAAATTGCAAATAATTAATAATTTAAAGTGTTTTTGCTATAAATTGCGTATAATTAAAAAGTATTTTTGCCCTTTTGGCATTGCAAATGCTTCTTGTTAACCACAATTTAATGAATACATACTGTATTTATCTTGCTGATTCTTCATATATTGGGAATAAAGTGTTTTGAGTTATATGTTGCAAATACTTCAAAAGGTGGTTTTGCCCTTTGGCACTACTAATATTTCTTGCTTACAAAAATTGAGTGAATACACATTTATCTCGTAGAATCTTTCATTATCGTAAATAAAGTGTTTTACCATAGAAATTGCAAATAATTGAAAAGTAATTTTCCCCTACTGGCATTGCAAACGTTTATGGTTACCCACAATTTAAGGAATATATACTGTATTTGTCTCGCATATTCTTCATTTAATGTGAATTAATTGCTTTATGCTAATACTGGTAAATAATTAATGGTTTTGTATGCTCTTACGGTAGTGTAAATATTTCTGCTTAGCTGTGACTAACCAATATATTTTCATTTAGTAGAATAATATTGGAAACTCATTATTTGTGCGCTCGTGTCTTCAGTTTTTCCATTACTAACGGTATCTCGTTTCTGTTTCTGCAATTGCAGTGTCCTCTATTCTACTCTGCCTGTGTGACAGGTGATCGTCGAGTTGAGGCCAAAGTCTTGGCATCCGCCTGTGGTGCTGGGAATCGAAATCGTGGATTAATGCTTGTAATAAATAAATATATAAATATCATATATATATAATATATATATATATATATATATATATATATATAATATATATTATATATATATATAATATATATATATATATATATAATATATATATATATATATATATATATATATATATATATATATATATATATATATGAGTAATTTTTACCCCGGCAGGGATTTGAACTTTTAATTACTAAGCCAAGGCGCTACCAACTACTCCACAGAAGGTCTAAAAGGGAAACAGACCATACAGCTTATATCTGCTATACTAGCAATGAACGCATTCTATCTGAATGCCACTATGTTCATATGACAGTTTCCCCCAACCTCACTCGTGGCTTCGTTTTCGCATTCAGTTAAATTCCCAATCTCATTTGGGACCAACAAAAATCATATAAGTACATTACCATATATGAAAACATGAATAATTTTTACCCTGACAGGGAGTTGAATCTAGGACTTATAATTACTGAACCAATGCGCTACCAACTACACCACAGAAGGTCTAAAAGGGAAACAGACCATACAGCTTATATCTGCTATACTAGCAATGAATGCATTCTATCTGAATGCCACTATGTTCATATTACAGTTTCCCCCAACCTCACTCGTGGCTTCGTTTTCACATTTAATTAAACTCCCAATCTCATTTGAGACCAACAATAATCATATAAGCACATTACCATATGTGAAAACATGAATAATTTTTACCCTGACAGGGAGTTGAATCTAGGACATATAATTACTGAACCAAGATGCTACCAACTACACCACAGAAGGTCTAAAAGGGAAACAGACCATACAGCTTATATCTGCTATACTAGCAATGAATGCATTCTATCTGAATGCCACTATGTTCATATTACAGTTTCCCCCAACCTCACTCGTGGCTTCGTTTTCACATTTAATTAAACTCCCAATCTCATTTGAGACCAACAATAATCATATAAGCACATTACCATATGTGAAAACATGAATAATTTTTACCCTGACAGGGAGTTGAATCTAGGACATATAATTACTGAACCAAGATGCTACCAACTACACCACAGAAGGTCTAAAAGGGAAACAGACCATACAGCTTATATGTGCTATACTAGGAATGAACTCATTCTATCTGAATGCCACTATGTTCATTCATATTGAAGATTTTCCCTACCTCACTCGTGGTTTCATTTTCGCATTTAATTCAACTCCCAATCTCATTCAGGAACAACAATAATCAAATAAGCACATTATCATGTGAAAACATGAATAATTTTTACCCCAACTGGGACTTGAACCTAGGACTTATAATTCTGAAGCCAAGGTGCTACCAACAACACCACAGAAGGTCTAAAAGGGAAACAGACCTGACAGCTTATATCTGCTATGCTAGGAATGAATGCATTCTCTCTGAACGCCCCTATTTTCATATTACAGTTTCCCCCAACCTCACTCGTGGTTTCATTTTCTCATTTAATTCAAATCCCAATCTCATTCCGGACCAACAATAAGCAAATAAGCACATTACCATATGTGAAAACATGAATTATTTTTCCTCGACCGGGACTTAAACCTAGGACCTATAATTACAATGCCAAGGCACTAGTAACTATACCACAGCAGGTCTAAAAGGGATACAGACCTTATTGCTATACTTGGAAAGAACGCATTCTTTCTGAATGCTGCAATGTTCATATTACAGTTTCCCCCAACCTCTGGCAGTAGAATTAAAAGATAGGATCCACAACAGTGAGGCTGATATAGTAGCAGTCACAGAGACTAAGTTGAGTGAGGACATAAACAATGTCACAGTTTTTACTAAGGGCTTCAGAATACTAAGGGTTGAAGGATCTGAGAGGACTGGTGGAGGGATGGCACTGCTCATAAGTGAAAGGATTCAGGTTGAAGAAATAAACTTGGCTATAGAAAGTGAGTTCAAGGAATTTCTTGTTGCTCGCATAAATACTTGGTCAGAGAACATTATAATAACTGTTGTATATAACCCACCAAGGAACCAACATAGGCTAGACGTTTGTGAGGATTGTCATATAGGTACAACTGAAGTCATAAACTCAGTTGTTAACATGGGTTGTTAACATAGCACAGGAGAGAAAATGTAGGATATCGATTATGGGAGATAAAGAGATAGATTGGATAAATCTTGACCCACACAGTGGTGAGGACTCATTCGGGGCAAGATTCCTAGATTGTATACAAGGGAATTTCCTACACCAACATATACTGGAACCAACGAGAGCCAGGGGTGGGGATGAGCCATTACTACTTGATCTAGTATTCACAGATAATGTGTTGGATATTGAAAAAAGTGAGTATGAGCCACCAATTGGAAAAGGTGACCACTGTGTGTTGTTGATGGAGTATGTCATTAAAGATGTTCTGCCTGAGAGTAGAGGCACTGAGGACATGAGGAGGAACTATTCAAAAGGAGATTATATGAAAATGAATGAACTTTTTGCAGTTATTAACAGGATGATTTTATTTTACAAAAAATCTGTACAAGAAATGTAGGACATCTTTTGTGAGAAATATGGGAAGATTGTAGATTGCTGCATACCTGTCACCAAAGTAGGTGCAATTCATGCCAGAAAGATATGGTTCGATAATGAGTGTAAAAGAGCTAAGGAGTTGAGAGACAAATGCTGGAAAAGGTATACAAAGAGAAAAAACATAAATGCCTGGCAAACCTACAAAAGAGCAAGAAATGATTACCAAAGTAAAAGAAGAGAGGCAGAGAGAGACTATGAAAGGGACATCATCAGGAAGGCTATATAAAATCCCTAGCTTTTCCACAGCTTTATAAGAGGAAAACTAAAGGTAAAAGAACAGGTTTTAAGGCTTAGGAGAGAGGATGGAAGCATCACTGAGACGGATGAAGAGATCTGCAAAGAACTGAACAAGAAGTTTCAGTCAGTATTTACAGTAGCAAATACCCTACCCCCTCAGATTGCAGAGATAGAAACTCATGGGCCAGTATTAGAGAACATCATTCTTTCAGCCACAGAGGTATGCAAAGCGCTTATGGAGTTAGATGTCCATAAACCTGCAGGTCCTGATAATATATCCTCTCATGTACTTAAAAAATGCGCAAATTCAATATAAGCGACACTAAGCATCATTGGAGTCAGGGGAGATTCTAAGATGATGGAAACAAGCGAACGTGATACCTTTCATAAAAAAGGGAAAGAGGGATACGGCTCTAAACTATTGACCAATTTCCTTGACCAGCATAGTTTGCAAAGTTATGGAGAAACTACTAAGGAAACATATCTCTCTTCACTTGGAATCCTTCACCTTTTTGTCAGTGAGACAACATACCTTCAGAGACGGTAGATCAACAGTAACAAGCTTATTAGAATTTTATGATGAGGTAAGCCGAATCTTTCAGGAAAGAAAGGGCTAGGCAGATTGCATATTCCTAGACTTCCAGAAAACATTAGACACTGTCCCACATTGGAGGCTTATTAAGAAGCTGCAAGCAATGGCTAGAATAGGTGGAAATGTCTTGGAATGGACAAAAACTTACTTAGAAGGAAGGGAACAGAGGATTAGAGTAAGACACTCAGTGTCTGAATGGAGAAGAGTTCGTAGTGGAGTTCCACAGGGTTAAGTTTTAGGGCCACTTTTGTTCCTTGTATAAGTAAATGACCTACCAGAGTCTGTAAATTCATTCATGAATATGTTTTCAGATGATGCTAAGATTGTGAAGAAAGTAAGAAACGAGAACAATGGTAGAGAACTTCAGGAAGATCTAAATAGTCTGCATGAGTGGTCAGAAAAGTGACTAGTGAAATTCAGTACTTCAAAATGTAAGATAATGGGAATGGGTACAAGTGCAAGAAGGCCCAAGCTTGACTACTCGGTGGCAGGAGTACAACTTCGAGAGACAGAATGAGAGAGATCTAGGAGTAAACATACTGGCAGATTTGTCTCCAGAAATACATATAATTGGCATAGTAAGGGAGCATATGCTTTATTAGCAAATGTAAGGGTAGCCTTCATTCACATGAACAAGGAAATGTTCAGAAATATTTATGTAACCTACGTGAGGCCAAAACATGAATATGCATCCCCCTTTTGGAATCTGCACTTGAAAAAGCACATAGCTAAGCTTGAAAATGTTGAAAGACATGCCATGAAACTGGTACCAGAAGTATGCAATATCAGTTATGATGAGAGACTGAGGAAATTAAACATACCATCTTTCGAAGCTAGAAGATTGGGGGGGGGATGGTGACAGTCTTTAAATGCCTTCATGGTTATGATAGAGTGGATAGGGATCGATATATTGATATGGCTGGTACTGGAACTAGAGGTCATAGTTTGAAGCTTCGTAAGCAAACTTCTTTGCAGGATGAAAGAAAGTACTTTTTTAGTGTAAGAGTAGTTAATAATTGGAACTCGCTAAGTGAGGGAGGTAGTTAATGCTAACTCAATCCATTGTTTTAAGGACAGGCATGATAAGTATCACTAAGTACAAAATGGAACCGATCAGGAGACGGGAAGCTACGAGCTTTGGGATCTTTTCCGTAAACACAATTAGGTAATTACACACACACACACACACACACACACACAACCTCTCCCATCCATGGGTCGGTAGGAGGGGTAGCCATCAGGAGACTCAAACAGAAAATCAAGAATTTAGAGGAAATGGTTATAAGCCTTGATGATAAAATTCAGAATATGGATGGAGAAATGAAAGAGAATAAAACACTCAGAGAGCAAATAAGATCTTTGGAGGAAGCAAATAAAGCACAAGGGCAGGAGAGAAAGGAACTAGAAAAAAGAATAAAGAAGCTGGAAGGGGAAAAGAGTCAACTAGAATATAGACTTTCTAAATAAGAAGATAAAAACAAACAGCTGAATGACAACCTAAAGGAATTAGATGTTAGTTCACTGCTCTCTTCTGAGAGAGACGAGATTGCTGCTTGGAATGTCCAGATTAAGGAAAACATTGAACAGTTCAGAAAAGAGTTCCAGGAGCTGAATATGGAAAATGATGCCATGAAAACTTCCTTTGCTGATGCACTAAAGGGGAATGTGGCAGTAAAAGACGCTGTAAAGGTGGTGGCACTGGAAAACATACAAACAGTTGACTATAAAGAGACAGTAATCGAAAAAATGAAAGACGTTGTGATGGAAAGGGCAAACCCACTCATCAGAAAGGCACTTGATAAGGAGAAGACAGTGGTAATCTCAGGCATAAGCGAGTACCAGGAGCCAACATGGCAGGGGAGACTTGAAGAAAATAAAGCTAGGGTTGTAGACCTGATAAGAAAGCTTGGAGTAGTATGTGGTCCTGAGGATATTGTAAACTTACACCAACTAGGTAAACATTCGAGGGAAGGAAAGCCGAGACCAACAAAAGTAACCTTTGAGAGAGGGGAAACATGTAGGGAAATATTGTTGAGAAAAAAAAGTCTAAAAGACCTTCAAGAATTCAAAGAAGTGTACATTAGACAATACAGAACACAGGAAGAGATGGGAAAGATAAAAAACTTGTTGCAAGAGGCAAGAAGGTTAAATGATGAAAGAAATGAAGAAGAGAAGAAAAATTTTCATTACAGAGTTCTTCCAGACAAAGGGGAGATAAAGAAGATAATGACAGAAGATCAGGGTATGGGGCCTCATTAAGATTGTTATACACAAATGCTGATGGATTAGCTGGTAAGGCAGTAGAATTAAAAGATAGGATTCACAACAGTAAGGCAGATATAGTAGCAATTACAGAGACTAAGTTGAGTGAGGACATAAACAGTGTCACAGTTTTTCCTAAGGGTTTCAGAATACTAAGGGTTGAAAGTTCTGAGAGGACTGGTGGAGGGATAGCACTGCTCATAAGTGAAAGGATTCAAGTCGAAGAAATAAACTTGGCTATAGAAAGTAAGTTCAAGGAATTTCTTTTTGCTCGCATAAATACTGGGTCAGAGAGCATTATAATAACTGTTGTATACAACCCACCAAGGAACCAAAATAGGCTTGAAGTTTATGAGGAAAGTCATATAGGTACTATTGAAGTCATAAACTCAGTTGTTAACATGGCACGGGAAAAAAAATGTAGGATTTTGATTATGGGAGACTTTAATCATAAAGAGATAGATTGGATAAATCTTGACCCACACAGTGGTGAGGACTCATTCGGGGCAAGATTCCTAGATTGCGTACAAGGGAATTTCCTACACCAACATGTAATGGAACCAACAAGGGCCAGGGGTGGGGATGAGCCATCACTACTTGATCTAGTGTTCACAGATAATGTGTTGGATATTGAAAAAATTGAGTATGAACCACCAATTGGAAAGAGTGACCACTGTGTGTTGTTGAAGGAGTATATCATTGAAGATATTCTTCCTGAGAGTAGAGGCACTGAGGACATGAGGAGGAACTATCGGAAAGGAGATTACATCAAAATGAATGAGTTTTTTGCAGTTATTGACCGGAGAACCTTATTTTACAACAAATCTGTACAAGAAATGTATGACATCTTTTGTGAGAAATATGGGCAGATAGTAGATTGCTGCATACCTGTCACCAAAGTAGGTGTAATTCATGCCAGAGAGAAATGGTTCGATAATGGGTGTAAAAGAGCTAAGGAGTGGAGAGACAAATGCTGGAAAAGGTATAGGAGGAGAAAAAACATAAATGCCTGGCAAACCTACAAAAGAGCAAGAAATGACTACCTAAGTAAAAGGAGAGAGGCAGAGAGAGACTATGAGAGGGACATCACCAGGAAGGCTAAAGAAAATCCCAAGCTTTTCCACAGCTTTATCAGAGGAAAACTGAAGGTAAAAGAACAGGTTTTAAGGCTAAAGAGAGCGGATGGAAGCATCACTGAGACGGATGAAGAGATCTGCAAAGAATTGAACAAGGAGTTTCAGTCAGTATTTACAGTAGAAAATACCCCACCCCCTCAGATTACAGTGATAGAAGCTCAAGGGCCGGTATTAGAGAACATCAACCTTACAGCCACAGAGGTATGCAAAGCGCTGATGGATTTAGATGTTCATAAAGCTACAGGTCCCGATGACATATCCCCTCATGTGCTTAAAAAATGCGCAAACACAATATCAGTGGCACTAAGTATCATATTTAAGGAGTCACTGGAGTCGGGGGAGATTCTAAGATGCTGGAAACAAGCAAATGTGATACCTATCTTCAAAAAGGGAAGGAGGGATACGGCTCTGATTTACAGACCAGTTTCCTTGACCAGCATAGTTTGCAAAGTTATGGAGAAACTACTAAGGAAACATATCTCTCTTCACTTGGAATCCTTCAACTTTTTGTCAGTGAGGCAACATGGCTTCAGAGAAGGTAGATCAACAGTAACAAACTTATTAGAATTTTATGATGAGGTAAGCCAAATCTTACAGGAAAGAGAGGGCTGGGCAGATTGCATATTCCTAGACTTCCAGAAAGCGTTTGACACTGTTCCACATGGGAGACTTATTAGGAAGCTGCAATCAATGGCTAGAATGGGTGGAAATGTTTTGGAATGGATAAAAACTTACTTAGAAGGAAGGGAACAGAGGGTTAGAGTAAGACACTCAGTGTCTGAATGGAGAAGAGTTAGTAGTGGAGTTCCACAGGGTTAAGTTTTAGGGCCACTTTTGTTCCTTGTATATGTAAATGACCTACCAGAGTCTGTAAATTCATTCATGAATATGTTTGCAGATGATGCAAAGATTGTGAAGAAAGTAAAAAAACGAGAACAATGGTAGAGAACTTCAGGAGGATCTAAATATTCTGCATGAGTGGTCAGAAAAGTGGCTAATGAAATTCAATACTTCAAAATGTAAGGTAATGAGAATGGGTACAAGTGCAAGAAGGCCCAAACTTGACTACTCGGTGGCTGGAGTACAACT
>JAXCGZ010002139.1:75000-80000 GCA_037179515.1 Halocaridina rubra
TGAGTCACTAAATAGTACTTATATGAAGATATAAAAATTCTGTGTGAAGCTTAAATAGAAGTTTTTCTCTTTTTTTTTCTCTTTCTCTTCTTCTCTATATTCTGTGAAAGGGAAAGCATAAAAATGAGGCCATCTCTGTCCCAAACCTCTCCCAACCATGGGTCAGGAGGAGGGGTAGCTATTAGGAGACTAAAACAGAAAATCAAGGATTTAGAGGCAATGTTTATAAGCCTTGATGATAAAATTCGGCATATGGATAGAGAAATGAAAGAGAATGAAACACTCAGAGAGGAAATAAGATTTTTGGAGGAAGCAAATAAAGCACAAGGGCAGGAGAGAAAGGAACTAGAAAAACGAATAAAGAGGCTGGAAGGGGAAAAGAGTGAACTAGAAACCAGAATTTCTAAACAAGAAGATAAAAACAAACAGCTGAATAACACCCTAAATGAATTAGATACTAGTTCACTGCTCTCTTCTGAGAGAGACGAGATTGCAGCTTGGAATGTCCAGATTAAGGAAAACATTGAACAGTTTAGAAAAGAGTTCCAGGAGCTGAATATGGAACATGATGCCATGAAAATTTCCTTTGCTGATGCACTAAAAGGGAATGTGGCAGTAAAAGACGCTGTAAAGGTGGTGGCACTGGAAAACATACAAACAGTTGACTATAAAGAGACAGTAATCGAAAAAATGAAAGACGTTGTGATGGAAAGGGCAAATCCACTGATCAAACAGGCACTTGATAAAGAGAAGACAGTGGTAATCTCAGGCATGAGCGAATCCCAGGAGCCAACATGGCAGGGGAGACTTGAAGAAAATAAAGCTAGTGTTGTAGACCTGATAAGAAAGTTTGGAGTAGTTTGTGGTCCTGATGATATTGTAAACATTCACCAACTAGGCAAATATTCGAGGGAAGGAAAGCCGAAACCAACAAAAGTTAATTTTGAGAGAGGGGAAACATGTAGGGAAATATTGTTGAGACAAAAAGTCTAAAAGACCTTCAAGAATTCAAAGAAGTGCTCATTAGACAATACAGAACACAGGAAGAGATGGGAAAGATAAAAAACTTGTTGGAAGAGGCAAGAAGGTTATATGAGGAAAGAAATGAAGAAGAGAAGAAAAATTTTCATTTCAGACTTCTTCCAGACAAAGGGGAGATAAAGAAGATAATGACAGAAGATCAGGGGATGGTGCGTCATTAAGATTGTCATACACAAATGCTGATGGAACAGCTGTTAAGGCAGTAGAATTGAAAGATAGGATTCACAACAGTAAGGGATATATAGTAGCAATTACAGAGACTAAGTTGAGTGAGGACATAAACAGTGTCACAGTTTTTCCTAAGGGCTTCAAAATATTAAGGGTTGAAAGATCTGAGAGGACTGGTGGAGGGATAGCACTGCTCATAAGTGAAAGGATTCAAGTTTAAGAAATAAACTTGACTATAGAAAGTGAGTCCAAGGAATTTCTTGTTGCTCGCATAAATACTGGGTCAGAGAGCATTATAATAACTGTTGTATATAACCCACCAAGGAACCAGAATAGGCTTGAAGTTTATGAGGAAAGTCATATAGGTACTATTGAAGTCATAAAGTAAGTTGTTAACATGGCACGGGAGAGAAAATGTAGGATTTTGATTATGAGAGATTTTAATCATAAAGAGATAGATTGGATAAATCTTGACCCACACAGTGGTGAGGACTCATTTGGGGTAAGATTCCTAGATTGCGTTCAATGGAATTTCCTACACCAACATGTAATGGAACCAACGAGGGCTAGGGGTGGGGATGAGCCATCACTACTTGATCTAGCATTCACAGATAATGTGTTGGATATTGAAAAAATTGATTATGAACCACCAATTGGAAAGAGGACCACTGTGTGTTGTTGATGGAGTATATCATTGAAGATATTCTGCCTGAGAGTAGAGGCACTGTGTAGGACATGAGGAGGAACTATCCGAAAGGAGATTACATCAAAATGAATGAGCTTTTTGCAGTTATTGACTGGCGAACCTTATTTTACAACAAATCTGTACAACAAATGTATGACATCTTTTGTGAGAAATATGGGAAGATTGTAGATTGGTGCATACCTGTCACCAAAGTAGGTGTAATTCATGCCAGAGAGAAATGGTTCGATAATGAGCGTAAAAGAGCTAAGGAGTGGAGAGACAAATGCTGGAAAAGGTATAGGAAGAGAAAAAACATAAATGCCTGGCAAACCTGCAAAAGAGCAAGAAATGACTACCTAAGTAAAAGAAGAGAGGCAGAGAGAGATTATGAGAGGGACATCACCAGAAAAGCTAAAGAAAATCCCAAGCTTTTCCACAGCTTTATCAGAGGAAAACTGAAGGTAAAAGAACAGGTTTTAAGGCTAAAGAGAGCGGATGGAAGCATCACTGAGACGGATGAAGAGATCTGCAAAGAATTGAACAAGGAGTTTCAGTCAGTATTTACAGTAGAAAATACCTCACCCCCTCAGATTGCAGAGATAGAAACTCATGGGCCGGTATTAGAGAACATCATTCTTTCAGCCACAGAGGTATGCAAAGCGCTTATGGAGTTAGATGTTCATAAAGCTACAGGTCCTGATGACATATCCCCTCATGTACTTAAAAAATGCGCAAACTCAATATCAGTGGCACTGGGTATCATTTTTGAAAAGTCACTGGAGTCAGGGGAGATTCCAAGATGCTGGAAACAAGCAAATGTGATACCTATCTTCAAAAAGGGACGGAGGGATACGGCTCTGAACTATAGACCAGTTTCCTTGACCAGCATAGTTTGCAAAGTTATGGAGAAACTATTAAGGAAACATATCTCTCTTCACTTGGAATCCTTCAACTTTTTGTCAGTGAGGCAACATGGCATCAGAGAAGGTAGATCAACAGTAACAAACTTATTAGAATTTTATGATGAGGTAAGCCGAATCTTACAGGAAAGAGAGGGCTGGGCAGATTGCATATTCCTAGACTTCCAGAAAGCGTTTGACACTGTTCCACATGGGAGACTTATTAGGAAGCTTCAAGCAATGGCTAGAATAGGTGGAAATGTCTTGAAATGGATAAAAACTTACTTAGAAGGAAGGGAACAGAGGGTTAGAGTAAGACACTCAGTGTCTGAATGGAGAAGAGTTAGTAGTGGAGTTCCACAGGGTTCGCTTTTAGGGCCACTTTTGTTCCTTGTATATGTAAATGACCTACCAGAGTCTGTAAATTCATTCATGAATATATTTGCAGATGATACAAAGAATATGAAGAAAGTAAAAAACGAGAACAATGGTAGAGAACTTCAGGAATTTCTAAATAGTCTGCATGAGTGGTCAGAATAGTAGCTAATGAAATTCAATACTTCAAAATGTAAGGTAATGCGAATGGGTACAAGTGCAAGAAGGCCCAAGCATGACTACTAGGTGGTTGGAGTACAACTCCAAGAGACAGAAAATGAGAGAGATCTAGGAGTAAACATACTGGCAGATTTGTCTCCAGAAATACATATAAACGGCATTGTAAGGGCAGCATATGCATTCTTATCAAATGTAAGGGTAGCCTTCAGGCACATGGACAAGGAAATGTTCAGAAATATTTATGTAACCTATGTGAGGCCAACGCTCGAATATGCAGCCCCCTTTTGGAATCCGCACTTGAAAAAGCACATAGCTAAGCTTGAAAAAGTTCAAAGACATGCCACGAAACTGGTGCCAGAAATACGCAATCTCAGTTATGATGAGAGGCTGAGGGAATTAGACTTACCATCACTCGAAGCTAGAAGATTGAGGGGGGATATGGTGACAGTCTTTAATTTTCTTCATGGTTATGATAGAGTGGATAGGGATCGCTATTCTGATATGGCTGGCTCTAGAACTAGAGGTCATAGTTTGAAGCTTCGTAAGAAAACTTCTTTGCAGGATGTAAGGAAATACTTTTTCAGTGTAAGAGTAGTTGATAATTGGAATTCGCTAAGCGAGGAGGTAGTTAATGCTATCTCAATCCATAGTTTTAAGGACAGGTATGATAAGTATTACTAAGTAGAAAATGGAGCCGATCAGGAGATGGGAAGATACGAGCTTTGGGCTCTTTCCCGTAAACTTAATTAGGTAATTACAATTAGGTAATTACATACACACACACACACACACACACACACACACACACACACACACACACACACACACACACACACACACACACACACACACACACACACCTCACAGCTGGCTGCTGGTGAGAGGCACGGAGAGAATGGGCTCTTCATTGTGACATTTGTCGGTGCGTTTTGACCGTTGTCCATTATTATTTTATATTGTCCTCGTTTTCAGAGGGAGAGTGCAGCCCTCTTTACAAGTCTTTAAAAGAGATTTTAGGAAATGCATGTGATCTGCAGGCAGTCACTTCATTTCACAATAAAATGTTTCTATTTTTTATAACCTTTAGTTAGAAACTCATTCTTCGACGTTAGATATTATGTATAAATTACATTGCAAATTTCTAAATATTTATTTTATAGCATGGATATAAATTGTGGCTGGTCACGCTTGTTATCATTTTTTATTATATTTTAATTTTTATCCTAAAAATTTACAAATTGAATATTGTGGTTTATAGGTTAGATTTGCCGGAGAATGACCTTTGTTGTCCTTCCGCTTGGTGCATGCCAAATTTTTATGCTTATCTACCTACCAGTATAAACTTACTTGTTTTTTTAGTCCTTTCTCCCATTCTTCCGATTTTTTTTTTTGGGGGGGGGGGTAAGGGGGCTTGGAGAGATCTCATTACATTGCATTTTTTTTTTAAACTTCAGTCCTTAGTACAACTTCCAATCCATTAGGAAGAGTAATTATCACATTTTCTTGCAAACACTGAGAAGATAGCCATCATCCCTTTGTAATCGTGGTTCTCCTAAACTTTCAGCACAGTAGTCTTATCAAACACTCATGATAATAGATAACCTTCGTCTTCTTTCTTCTTCTTCTTCTTCTTCTTCTTCTTCTTCTTCTTC
>JAXCGZ010002139.1:85000-87500 GCA_037179515.1 Halocaridina rubra
GAGAGAAAGGGAATGCAAGTTTGAATGTGAAGCGATTGTGAGAGAGAATGGGTATGCCTGACTGGGGGTATAATGGGGGGGTTGTTCTCGTGGGTGAAATCATAGGAAAGACCGTTGGGGAAGCATAATGGGGAGGAGTCTGTGGGGATCGCTCCCCTGCTCCACCGGGTCCTTCTGCAGGCCATATCAGAGTATTTTTATGGGAGGTGATGTAGCTGTTGCAATATCTATTGAGGGATTTTTGAGAAAGAGATTCTCCACCTGCCCAGATATAATTGAACTGCAAGTTTTATTGTTTTTTTTTTTCGTCCCCTACTCGTCAATGAGATTATTATTCGATTTCTGAGGATTCCAAGATAGATATTACATGATAATGGACGTGACTCTATGAATGATTCTTTATTTTCCTTTCTAGCTGCATTATATACATTATTTGCCCGAACAGATATGTTACATAGATAAAATAAAACTGAAAGTTTTAGCCATGATAATGTTTGTCACAATTATTTCAGCTTGGTCATGAAGAAGGGAGTGTGAATTCATAAGAAATGACAACAAAAATGTCAAACAGCCCTTTCCTGTATTTGAAAGAGACGAAGTTGATCCAGAAACCGACGAGGCAGGGGAGGAACAACTCCTACACGCTAAATTCCCTGTGAAAGCTAGCCAGTTGAAGGCCAGAAGACAGATATTGGGCAGTATTTTGGGTAGGAAAAGGAAAGCGAGTAAAAAAGGAAGTTAGTTAAGTACCTACCCGACTGTAAGTATGCAAAGGAGAAAAAATGTAGAACTCCCCCCTGTCTCCTAAGGTAGTTCTGTTGAATAGTAATTTGAAAAAATTCAAATTTGAGATAGTAGAAGAATATATACATATATTAATTTTTCATGAACAACTCCTTAAGAGATTATGAAACTTAAGCAAAATGCCTTCTTTAATGTCGCAAATGAAATATGGTTTTTGTTCTTATTACTGCATAAACAGAGACAAACCTTTTATATTTTTTCAGATACCCACTTTTGTTATATAGTTTTTTGTGTTGAAGAAATCTTTAATATCTTTATCCCTTTGATATATTATGATTAAAGAGTTTTGAAAAAGATTATCCAGAGATAATTATTGTTAATTACTATCATTGTCATGAAATTAATACTTGCAATTGAGCTAATTAAGTAATTGAGATTCCCATAATTTGTATGTTGAGTTTGAAATTAAAATATAATGATACTTAAGACCTTTTAAGTTGTTATTAAGAAGAGGTTATTGCACTTTTGTTGATAGTGGTAGAGATATTATCACATATGATTGTAGTACTTTGCTTTGATTTCATCAGAGGTATGTTGACTTATAGCGAGTGTGTGCTTCGACTCAACCCTCTGATTTATAGAAAGAGAAAAGATTGTCATAATAGACAAGGATGTGTATGCTCATTTCAGTAAAGTCCTTTGCAATATTAAACAGAAAGTAATGGATTTGTGCTTTGATGTTTCTGCAGTTGTACACTAAGTTATTTAGTTTTTTTTATTCTTTTTAGATGTTAGAAAATGATTGCAGTTGCGCTCTGTCCATTTGTATAGTAGGGCAGGAAGTCAAGTCATAAAGAAGGGCTTTATAAGCGATAATTATATGCTTTTTTTAAGGAAAATACATATTCTCTCTCTCTCTCTCTCTCTCTCTCTCTCTCTCTCTCTCTCTCTCTCTCTCTCTCTCTCTCTCTCTCTCTCTCTCTCTCTCACCCGTTTACCCTTTACATACTGAAAATGTTATTTCTCTGTGTTTATAGAGTATTATGATAGTTGATTCATTTTAGATTTCTTTGCAAATTTGCCAGATGATAAGTGTGCCCAAGTTTTATTTCAGTTGATAAATTTTTACATGCTGATATTGCATAAATACTGCGAAGACATCAGCAGAACTGCTTATTATATGAGTTTTTCTGCCACATATTGCAACTGTTTTAGACTATAGATAAAGCTCCCAGTGACAAAAGTGGACAACCAGAAAGTTGATGCTTATGCTCCATATATATATATATATATATATATATATATATATATATATATATATATATATATATATATATATATATATATATATATATATATATATATATATATATATATATATATAATATATAAATATATATATATATATATATATATATATATATATATATATATATATATATATATATATATATATATATATATATATATATATATATATGTATATTTTTTTTTCCTAGCTTAAGATAATTTTAAGTGAAAACTCAGAGTCTCCCTTAGATATAAGTTTATTAGAATAAGTGCCACTGATAAATTGTACAAATTACAAAAATCAAAATAAGTTGTTTTCTGCTTAAATATTATCATTGTTTTGCTTCAATATTATCATTTTTTTTGAATAATGATTTAGTCTTTGTGTTCATTGAGTTTGCCGAAGAATCCACTCCTCATTTAGTTCTTAGGTTGAGAGGTGGTATGCAGATCTTTTGTGAAGAAA
>JAXCGZ010002139.1:92500-97428 GCA_037179515.1 Halocaridina rubra
CCGCAAAAGATGCATTTTATAGTCTATATTGAAATGTACATCCTTTCAATGGTAAATAGTTTTGCCTCTCTCACCTTTGAGAAACCTCTAGGCAAAGCGATAGTATCTGCGACTTTGAGGCGTCAGGTCGAGGGTTCGCGGCTTGCCACGGTCTGAGGTTAGCAAGGGCATCCACTCAGCGTAGCGATCACAATTGCCAAAACCAAAGTTCTTCCCAAAAAGGCACCGTCCTAGCCTATTTCTCTACATAAAAAGGGGGATAGAGAAGATATGACAAACTATCGTCCCATCTCCCTGCTACCCATTTTCTCCAAAATATTAGAACAAATTTGTTGCTAACCAGTTAACGTCATTTCTAGAGACAAACAAATCACCGTAGGGGCCTATAGAATCGTTCTCTTTTCAGTTTAAATTCAAATAAAATCGTGCTGTCATGTATGTATTGTATCTGGGATAGGTGACATTATTTGTAGTCTATTGCAATATATCCCATGTTACAGTACTTCATTATTTACTTGTCCCTGTTATATGGGTTGAAAAGGATCTTATAATTCCAGAACTATCATTCCTCCTCATGATACCGCATTTAATTAAGGTAAAGTTGCAGAGGCGTATGAATAAACCGCAATAAATCCGTAAAACCCGTCAAACATGATGATTAATTAGAGAATAATTTCAGAGAGAGCAAAGAGGGAGGAGTGTGGTCCATTGCAAGATGTGTAGACCCATTAGGTGAGCTACTTGCGACTCTCTCTGATGTAGGAGATATCTTTTGATGAATTTAATTCGTGACTTGCAGAGAAATGTCCTCAAACGATTCATTTTCCTAATCTTTAAGGAATAGATTTAGTGCTGAAAAGGAAGGATATTGTAGCTACTCTCAACTCAGATGCGGGTTAGTCAGGTTTATAACGATGCATTGTTTTTTTCTTTCCCTATCCAAGAAATGTGACTACATCGAAAAAATGGATTCTGGATGTAATTTCCGTCTAATATACCTCAACGGTGCGCTTTTTAAGTCCTTTAATAATGGGAATTCTTTCGACAAAAACCTGTTTTTCTACATTTACTCATATGCTATAATGTCCCGAACTATTTATTTGTTTGTATATCTTTTTAAAGGCAATGTATTTTTTTTTTATATGGACGGGTCGTAGATACTCTTATTACTAACGCTATGAAGTGTCCCCAAAAGATTTTTTTTTATTAAAGGCATGGGATTATATAGAAATGTGCGATTGAAATGTGGGAGTACTCTGTCAGGAGAGATTCAGTCAGAACTCTAGTATTTAGGTCTCTGAATGTGCATGGGTGTGGTGTAAGTAAAAGTAAGAGGGAGGTGATAGGGAGTAAGTACTTGTCCTGAGTGAAACTAACATAAAATGGAATGGTGACAAGACATTTGTGAGTGTGGTTGGTAGGGTGTCTGGAGTTGAGAGAGGGAGAGGAAGAGAAGGAGTGGCTTTCTTGGTAAGTGAGGGGATATATAAGTGTGTGGAGGAATGAGAGAAAGTATCATCTTGAATAATGTTGGCTAATATGAGACTGGGATGTTAGGTTTGGGCGTTTGTGAGTGCATGCGGCCCTTGGCAGTGAAAGAAGTGAGGAAGAAAAAGAAGAATTTTGGCTGAAATTGAACGAGTGTGTGGAAGACTTGGGAATGAATGCGATTGTGGTGTTGATGAGAGATTTGAATGCTAGAGTAGGGATTGAGCCAGTGGATGGTGTAATTCGGAGGTATGGAGTATCTTGTAGGAATAAGAGTGGAAAGAAAATGATAGAATTGTGAACTGAGAGAGAGAGACAAGATGTTGATGGATACTATTTATTTAAAAATAAGGATTTTCACAAGCATGTGAGGGTCAGAGTAGATAACAGAAGGGTTGCGGACAGGGCATTAATGGATTATGTTGTGGTGGACCGGAGAGTGATTGTAAGTGTATTGAATGAAAGAGGAGAAAGAGAAGCAAGAGAGGAAGAAATGTTCTAAAAGTAAGTGAACTGAATAAGAAAGAGAAAAACTGTGAGTATAATGCTAGCCTGAGAAATGGGTGGAATGTAATGACATGGAAATTGAAGGAGGGAGTGGAAGAGGAATTGGATTTGCGTCAATAGGAAGTTATGAAATGTTCAGAGGCATTGTGTTTGGAAGGAGAGTAGCAGGTTGAAGTAAAAGGAAAGGTAGTGCATGGTGGAATAAGGTGAGTCCAGTAGTGCTTGAAAAGAAGCAGGCATTTGAGGTATGGTTGCATATAGGTAATTTTAAGGCATATGAACGGCAAAATGCAAAGAGGAGATTAGCGAAACGCCTGGTGAAGGAGTCAAATAGAGAAGTGGATGTAAGGTGGGATAGGAGCTTGTATAAGAATTTTGAGAGGAATAAAATGATGTTATGGAAGAAAGTGAAATGAGTAAGGAAAGGTGAGTCTAGTTGCAGATGGGCAATTGCTACTAGATGATATAACGGTGAGAGAGAGATGGGCAGAGTATTCCAAGGAACTGCTAAATGAGGAAGATGATAGAGAGGCAGAGATTATGGCTGTGGGAAACGTATGGAGAATGACAATGTTGGGTGATGAGAACGAAAGAGAAATAACAAAAGAATAGGTATATATGGTGTTGAGAACGATTAAAGCAGGTAAAGCATCAGAGATAGATGGATTGCATGTAGGTATGCTTGTCAAAAGAGGGGAGGCAGTAGTAGAATCGATAATTAGGTTGTTGAATGTATGTGTTAGGAAAGGGGGAGTTTCAGTTGATTGGAGGAGTGCATGTGTAGTTCCACTTTATAAAGTGAAAGGAGATAAGTATGACTGTAGTAGCATTAGAGGAATTAGTTTGTTGAGTGTAGTTGGTTAGTTATTTGGAAGTGTTAATTGAGAGAATTAGGAAAGGTACTGAGAGCTTAATAGGGAAGAAGAGTGTGGGTTTAGGATAGGAAGAGAATGTATGGATCAGGTATTTGTGGTAAGACAGGGATGTAAGAGGTTCTTAGTGAAAGGTAGGGACTCTTATTGGGACATTATGGAAGTAGGGAATGCATATGACATTGTTGATAACTAGGCATTGTGGAGTGTGTTGCGACCGTATGGAATAAGTGGAAGTTTCTTGTATGTGATGAAGAGTTCTTACATGAATAGCAGAGCACGTATGAGAGTTCGGAATGATATGAGTGATAAACGATTCCAGCGCACCTCTCCCTCAATCTTTACCCCTCTCTAACCCTATACCCTCCTTTATCCTTTCTTCACACAGAGTTCATAAGGTTCTTTGCTCACTAAAGACGAATAAGTCAACTGGTCCCGATGGTATCCCTGCAAGATTCTTTAAAGAGTTTGCAGATGAACTGGCTCCCGTGCTTTACCGTTTTTGACTTGTTCTTTCAACCAGTATCTATCCTTCATCTTGGAAGCATGCTCTAGTTCAACCAGTTTCTAAGAAGGATGATAGCTCTGTTCCTTCAGTCTACCGACCTATTGCCCTAAACTCCTCTATTGCTAAAGTTTTCGAAACTTTGTTCAATGCCTACTTATTGAATGCCTTGAATCTAACTCACTTATCTCCGATCACCAGAACGGCTTCCGTAAGGCAAGATCCACTGGTGGCCTCCTGTCCTATCTTACTCATGCATGGTCATCATCTCTGAGGAACTATGGGGAAACCTTTGTCATTGCCCTTGATATCTCTAAGGCTTTTGGAAGAGTCTGACACAAGCTCTGTTGACCAAACTCCCTGCCTATGGCTTTACCCCTTCTCTCTGTTCTCTGATTTCCAGATTTCTTTCTGACCATTTTATATTTGTAACTGTCGATGGTGCCAAATCTAGCCCTTTCTCTCTTACCAATGGTGTTCCACAGGGCTCTGTTCTTTCACCTACTCTCTTCCTTCTCTTCATGCCTTTGCTGACGATTCTACTCTTCACTTTTCCACCGCCTTTTATTCACAAGCTTCTTCTCTACTCGTAATCAGTCTCGTATCACTCTTTCTTCTACTCTCAGTTTTGATTTGCAGTGGGTATATGAGTTGGGCACTCAAAGTTTACTTAAATTCAATACCTCCAAGACAGTTTCTGGCTATCTCTTTATCTTCTTCTCCTTCTTATAACCCTATTGTCTTCGACACTAACGAAATTTACCCTTTTCATTCTATCAACATATGATTAATCCATATAGCTTTTAACTTGTCTTGGAGGAATCACATAATTCAAATTTCTAAATCTTCATCCCAAAAATTGGGGGTTCTGTTTCTTTTTCGTCATTATTTTCTTCTTTACAGTTATTTAAAATCTATAAAGGTCTTATCCATCCCTGCTTAGAATACTGCTCACACATCTGGGGTGCTTCTTCTTATGCATATCTCCTTGATAGGGATGAATCTAAGGCAGTCAGACTCATTAATTATCTTTCTCTTACTTCTAATCTGGATTTCCTCTCTCTTCACCGTAAGGCATCATACCTTTCTCTTTTCTATCGCTACTAATTCCATCGCTACTCTGATGAGTTGGCGAGTTGCATCCCTCCCCCACTGCCGAGGTCATGTAATAGTTGCCAAGCGGCTTCATCTCACAGGTACTGTGTGGAGATTTGTAGCTCGCAGGGTCGTTGCAGTGACTGCTTCTGACCATCTACCTCCAGACTCTGGAACTCTCTTCCGCCTTCTGTCTCTCCTAATTCTTATGGCTTATCTTCCTTCAAAAAGCGGATCTATCGTCATATCTGGGCCTAATCCTCCATATTTCTAGGTCCTCTGTCCTTTGACTATTTTTTTCTGTCTTTTGATTTCCTTTGTGCAACATTGCCTCTTATCTACCTTGTCCTTAGCCTTTTTCTTTTACTTCGTCTTGGTGTTTTCTCTTGCCTGGGCCTTTAATGATGAGGGCAGTTTTTGCCTGTCCCAGTGTCACAAAAAAAAAAAGAACAAGGGTTGAA
>JAXCGZ010002140.1:7500-17500 GCA_037179515.1 Halocaridina rubra
CTGATGATATTCCAGTAGAGACATGGGATGCTTGGGAGAGACAGCAGTGGGTTTTTTAACCAGCTTTTTTATTTAGAACTTAATAGGTGAAAAGATGCCTGAGGAATAAGGGAGATGTACAGAATGCTGCATTTTCAGGGGTATAAAGTGAGCCAAAGCATGAAGGTATGGGAAAGGTTTATGGAAGCTAGGCTGAGAAGTTCTGTGAAGATTTGTGAACAACAATATGGTTTTGTGCTTGGAATGAGCACTACGGATGCAGTTTTTGCATTGAGGAAGCTTATGATAAAGTATAGAGAAGGCAAGAAGGAACTGCATTTTGTATTCGTAGATTTAGAGAAGGCGTATGACAGGGTGCAGAGAAAGGAGTTGTTGAATTGTATAAGGAAGTCAGGAGTAGCAGAGAAGTGTATGAAGGTGGTGCAAAATGTATAAGAGGACAGTGTAACAACGGTTAGGTGAGCAGCAAGATTGAGGGACTGGTTCAAGTTGGGGGTAGGATTTCATCAACAATCGAGCCTGAGACCTTTTTTGTTTGCAACAGTAATGGACAGGTTGATGAACGAGATCTGTCAGGAGCCACCATGGACTATGATATTTGCAGATGACATTGTGATATGTAGCGAGAGTAGGTAACAGGTTGAGACGAACTTGGAAAGGAAGAGGTATGCTCTGGAGAGAGGGGGGAATGAAAGTCTGCAGGAGTAAGACAGAGTATGAGTGTGAATGAGAAGGACGATGGTGGAGTGGTAAGGTTGCAAAGCGTAAAGTTGGCGAAGGTGGATGAATTTGAATATTTTGGGACGACTATTCAAATGGATGGAGAGTGTGATAGAGAGGTGAAGAAGAGAGTGGAATGGGTGGAGAAGAGTGACCTGCAAGAGCGAAAGGTAAAGTTTACAAGATGGCAGTTAGACTGTCTATGTTGTATGGCCCAGAAACAGTCCCACACATAAAGAAAGGAGGCAGAGGTGAAGATGTTGTGGTGGTCTATGGGCGTGGCTAGGATGGACAGTATAAAGAATGAGTACATAAGAGGGACAGCGCAGGTAGGAAGATTTGGGGACATGGTGAGAGAGGCAAGACTGAGATGGTTTGGGCATCCTTTGAGGAGGGACTTGGAGTATATTGAGAAGAGGCTGCTTAGGATGGAGCTGCCAGGCAGAAGAGGGAAAGGTAGGCCAAAGAAGAGATTTATGGATGTGGTGCGGAAGGACATGAGGACGTTTGGTAAGACACAGGGGATAGGGTGATATGGAGACTCTTGATTCGCTGTGGTGACCCTTGACGAGTGAAGCCGAAATCTCTGATGATTGATTTTCATACTTTAATAAAGGACGTTTCCATATAAAGCCTTCTTGGGAAATAATTTGTTAGAAGCTAATTTTCGAGGTTACACTATTTTGCATCATAAGTCAGCTCTGGATAAAAAATTTTAATCTAAATATCTATCCCATGCCTAATATGGAGTATGCATTTTTATTTCTAATAATCGGACCTTTAAGAAAAAGTTTCCCATTGTAAGCCTACTCTGGACATAAGCATTTTTATTCAATTATTCAAGCTTGCACGATGGGCATGTTTCATCTTAGGCCTACCGAGCAAGTAATTATTAATAATTAATTATGTTTTTTATGAGAAATTTAGGAAGGGTATTAGTTTCCGGTTTCCGGTTTTACGTCACGGACTCCCTTATCAACCAAGGGCGAGGACGGTTGCCTTCTTGCGAAGGACTTGTTTTGGCAGATGTAATCCTTACGCTGAGTGCATGCCTTTGCTAACCTCAGACCGTGACGGGGCGCGAACCCTCGACCTGACGCCTCAGAGTCGGAGACGCTACTGACTGAGCCACGGCGACTACAGGAAGGGTATTAGTAACATATGTTAATATTGGTTTTATAATTTTTTTTTCTTTTTTAGACGTGGAAGCCTTGCTTTATTTCCAAAAAAAAAGAAAAAAGTAAAGAATGAATTATGCAGGGAAGAGAAAATTATATTTATTCTTATGCACAATTGTCTGAAGGCTTTTGTACACTTATTTATTTATTTTTTTTATTTATTTATTTATTTAAGTTATACTGAAAGTTTAATCTCACCTGCATGTTCGGGAAAAGCCTCATGGAAGAAGACCCTCGCCCGTTTTTCTGACGATGACGTAAACAGTGCGTTTTGGGGGAATTGTTACGGTCCTTTATCCCCTTGTGAACGAGTATGTGCTTTGACTCAGCCATCCTCTGTGCGCCCATTATATTTATATATATATATATATATATATATATATATATATATATATATACATATATATATATATATATATATATATATATATATATATATATATATCATCATACCTACCCCACCCACTGGGATAAGCAATAGCCATAAGCTTGTCTGTTTGTATATATTTTGTATTACCTTATCTACAAGCAACTTTTCATCTACATAGGTTTTATTATTATTATTATTATTATTATTATTATTATTATTATTATTATTATTATTATTATTATTATTATTATTATTATTATTATTATTGCTGCTGTTCTTTTCATGGATAATAATAATAATAATAATAATAATAATAATAATAATAATAATAATAATAATAATAATAATAATAATAATAATAATAATAATAATAATAGCTTTATTATTATTATTTTTATTATTAATATTATTATTATTATTATTATTATTGTTATTATTATTATTATTATTAGTAGTAGTAGTAGTAGTAGTAGTAGTAGTAGTAGTAGTGTTATCATCGTCATCATTCATATCATCATTCATTTTATTATTATTAATCATTGCTTTTTGTGCTTCAGAGAACTGGATTTTTCCCCAAGTAACTTGAAGGGTGAAGGCAAACACGTAAGGAAAAAACAACAGAGTTGAAAGTCAGATTAGATTATGTTATAAATTAGCCTTTAATGACAACTCACGCTCTCCCTACCCTACCCTACCCAACCCTACCCTCCAAGATCAGTTCTCGAGGGATGATAATGTTATACTGACAATATCCTTAAAGACGAAATTCTTATTGGGTTATAATGTAACTTTCTCTATTTGGTAGAATATTGGTACTGTTTTATTAACACGTCATCTTGCAGTGCTCGATTGCCTTATTATTTGGGGCACAGTATGATTTAGCAGCTTTAAGGGTCACTGTTCGATTTCCATTGCTCGTTTAAGGGAAAGTACATACATACGTACATGCATACGTACATACAACCGTGTATTATTCTGCCCCTGACGAGGATTCGAGCCCAGAACACCCTGGTAATCCATAAATATTCATAAGGAGCTTCTGACTGTGCCCAGAAGTACAGATATTTTCAACATATTTTTCCTTGTTCATTTTGACCAGTTGTTTCCCACCAACGTGTTGAGACTAGCTTTGGTTTTGACACAGTTTTGCAGTGTCTTGCCCTTCCTGACACCAACTCTCTCTACTAATCTGGGCTTTGGACCGGCTCAAAGCTGAGCAGGCAAGCTGCTGCAATGGCGAGATTCTGTGTGTGTGTGTGTGTGTGTGTGTGTGTGTGTGTGTGTGTGTGTGTGTGTGTGTGTGTGTGTGATTACCTAATTGTGTTTACGGGAAAGAGCCCAAAGCTCGTATCTTCCCGTTGTGTGTGTGTTTGTGTGTGTGTGCGCGCGCGCGTGTGTGTGTAAAAGATTTTCCAATATTCAAATTCGAAAGCCTGAAAAGTGAAAATGTTAAAAATGTATATTAAGATAATGTGTCTCGTCGACCTTCCACATCTACTGCTTTTTGCTCCACTTTTTGAACCTTTTTAATTTTTCTGTGATGTAATTAAGCGGGTTTTTTTTTTTACGTTTCAAAGCTTTTCTTTGGAGTTTTATCCGCTAAATATTTTTTACATATATTGCTAAACTTTTCAAAGCATGTGTTTATTTTATATATATTTTTTTTATATATTTTTGCAACCTTTTTTTTTTAAATTCCTCGAGTCATGTATGAAATTTTTCTCCTCGAAAGATATCTCCAATCTCGTATTTTAGACATTATTTTTAAATAATTAATCTTAAAAGAATTGTCTTATAAAGAATTCCCTGGATATATATATATATATATATATATATATATATATATATATATATATATATATATATATATATATATATATATATATATAACACTGAACAGTTACCATACAGTCTAAAATGGTAGGAAAAGGTCCATTGAAGAAAACAACGTAAAAAATATTATATGTACTTATTAATTTCATGACCTAATTTGGTCACCTTCTCAAAGTACAATGAACAGATTGTACTTTGAGAAGGTGACCAGATAATGTCACGAAATTAATAAGTACTTTTAATACTTTTTAAGTGTTGTTTTCTTCAATGGGTCTTTACCTACCATATATATATATATATATATATATATATATATATATATATATATATATATATATATATATATATATATATATATATATATATATATATATATATGCATATATATATATATATATATATATATATATATATATATATATATATATATATATATATATATATATATATATATATATATATATATATATATATATATATATATATATATATATATATATATATATATATATATATATATATATATATATATATATATATATATATTTATATATATATATATATATATATATATATATATGTGTGTGTGTGTGTGTGTGTGTGTGTGTGTGTGTGTGTGTGTGTGTGTGTGTGTGTGTGTGTGTGTGTGTGTGTGGTTACCTAATTGTGATTACCTAATTGTGTTTACGGGAAAGAGCCCAAAGCTCGTATCTTCCCGTCTCCTCATCGGTTCCATTTTAGACTTAGTGATACTTATCATACCTGTCCTTAAAACTATGAATTGAGATAGCATTAACTACCTCCTCGCTTAGCCAATTCCAATTTTCAACTACTCTTACACTGAAAAAGTATTTCCTTACATCCTGCAAAGAAGTATTCTTACGAAGCTTCAAACTATGACCTCTTGTTCTAGAGCCAGCCATATCAAAATATCGATCCCTATCCACTCTATCATAACCATGAAGGAATTTAAAGACTGTCACCATATCCCCCCTCACTCTTCTAGCTTCGAGTGATGGTAAGTCTAATTCCCTCAGCTCTCATCATAACTGAGATTGCGTATTTCTGGCACCAGTTTCCTGGCATGTCTCTGAACTTTTTCAAGCTTAGCTATGTGCTTTTTCAAGTGCGGATTCCAAAAGGGGGCTGCATATTCCAGTTTTGGCCTCACATAGGTTACATAAATATTTCTGAACATTTCCTTGTCTATGTGTGTGTGTGTGTGTGTGTGTGTGTGTCTGTGCATATATATACACACACACACAAACATATATATATATATATATATATATATATATATATATATATATATATATATATATATATATATATATATATATATATATATATATATATATATATATATATATATATATCAAAGAGTTTCCCAATACTCAAATTTTCAATTTTTCTTTTTTAAAGAGTTGCTTGCAAGGCATATAAAACGGTTCTGGAGAGTAAACCCCAACCAGAACCCTAGTAATTGGGTCGTTGAATGCGCGTGGTTGTCGTGGGAGTAACAGGAGAGGACTGACAACTTGTTTGTAACAGAAAGATGGATGTGTTAGTGTTCAATAAAGGAAAGGTGAATGGGTATGCTTTGGCTCGGCCTTCTTATTACAAAGGGGACTGAAGCTTAAGTGTATAAATGGATTTGTTTTACATTTTCTTGCCCTTATATATTCATTTTTTTTTTTTTTTACTTTCTTATATCCATTGCACTTGTAGATGTGCAGCATAGTTTCGCTCATTTTAATTACCTGTATGTATGACTCTGTTTTTTTTTTTTTTTCAAATATATCATTGGACTTACGGAGTTAGAAGTGGATTACTATTTTCTCAAACTCAAGCGCTGAAACATAAGTTATGCCCGCCCTGCTGGCTAGTACAGTGGTAACGCGCTGGCTTCGCATTCACGAGGTCGAAAGATCGGTTCCCGTCCAAGACCGAGAGTTTAAGCTGTTTACTGGCAGGTACTGCTGTGGTTGGTCACCACAGTGGGGGGTTGGGGCTTGCCCCGGCTGACGAATACCCATTGTATTGTAATGGAAATAAAGGTTTATTATTATTTATTATTATTGCTGTACATCGCATTACTACTACTACTACTACTACTACTACTACTACTATTACTACTACTACTACTACTACTACTACTAATAATAATAATAATAATAATAATAATAATAATAATAATAATAATAATAATAATAATAATAATAATAATAATAATAATCAATATACCAAAGCTATATTCCCCCTTATAAGGGGGGGGCTGAGTCAAAGAAAATACTTTGACTTTTTGTGGGAAGTAAATACAGGGGAGGGGACTCCCAGTCCCCTCGCTCCACCCCATTTAGTCGACTTTTATGACACGCAGGGGAACACGGAGGAAGTATTCTTACCCCCTCCCTCAGGAGGAATAATAATAATAATAATAATAATAATAATAATAATAATAATAATAATAATAATAATAGTGAACATATATTTTTGCAAACTGTAATAAGGTCATGGAGGCGTGGCGTATGGGGGGGGTGTAGATAAAAGCAGCTAAGGTGCTTGCTTGCATCACTCAATTAGAGAGAGCTTGTTGACCTTTTCTACAAAGGCTCTGTCACGATAGCAGATACTTCATTTCTCTCTCTCTCTCTCTCTCTCTCTCTCTCTCTCTCCTCTCTCTCTCTCTCTCTCTCTCTCTCTCTCTCTCTCTCTCTCTCTTTGATGTATACTTAAAGATAGGTTGTTCAGGAATATTGAGTTGCAATGATCAGTAATTCTAGGCTCTGTCAAATCTAAGGGAAAAAAATAAATACTTGAATTGATATACATTCAGATTACATTTGGCAGCAATTTCAGACCTTCGTGGTTTTGAGTACTCACAAGGCTTAGACCCTGTCATCTTAGCAGAACACTGAATACCCTATATTTCAGAAGTTTTGAAAGGGAAGCGATGAAACTTTTTTTTTTCAAGAATTCATGATTCTGAAAGGGCAGTAATGTTTTTCCTATATTCTTCTCATTTCGAGGGTTCGCGGCGCGCCACGGTCTGAGGTTAGAGAGAGCATTCACTCAGAGTAACGATCACACCCACCAACACCAAAGTCCATCACAAGATGGCACCATCTTAGCCCTTCCTTGAAAAGGGAGCCGTGACGCAAAACCGATCATATCACCAAGAGTATTTTATTCTAGTTTCACAGGCGACAGAGGACGTATTCTTGAATTATCTCGTCTGACCAAAGGCATTTCTTTAGAGTTTTGGGAGTGACCGAGGGCATTTTCTTCGTTTCATCACCGATTGGAGGCCTTTTATTCAAGTATCCCCAGCGACCGAGGGCATTTTCTTCAAGTATAGTGAACGACAGAGGGCATTCTCATCAAGTATAGTGAGCGACAGAGGGCATTTTCTTCAAGTAAAGTGAGCGACAGAGGGCATTTTCTTCAAGTAGAGTGAGTGACAGAGGGCATTCTCATCAAGTATAGTGAGCGACAGAGGGCATTTTCTTCAAGTGTAGTGAGCGACAGATGGCAATCTCATCAAGTATAGTGAGCGACAGAGGGCACTTTCTTCAATTATAGTGAGCGACAGAGGGCATTTTCTTCAAGTATAGTGAGCGACAGAGGGCATTCTCATCAAGTTTCGCAAGTGATCATGGTGATATTTTTCAAGTTTTACGGGTGACAAAGAGTAGTTTGTTTATTCCAGTTACGCGCAAATGACCGAGAACATATTCAAGTATTCCGAATGAGCGAGGGCATTTTCATCGAGTTTCTTGAACAGTCAGTAGCTTTCTTTAATTTCACGAGCGACAGAGGGCTTTCTCTATGTTTCCCACCAAACCGCTGACGTATTCTTTCAAGTTTTGCAAGAAACCGAAGGCAATTTAGTCGAGTATTTTGAGCGTTCATTGGCACAGTATTCGAGATTCATAGGCAACAGAGGGCTTTTTTTTTTCGTGAACACTTTCCTTGATGACCAGTTTCTGGGTTGTAGTACATAGGTGATATATCACCACTAAGGGAACAAGCCAGCTCAGGTGTGTTCCAGTCCCAAGCTCGGTTAAATTGAGAGGGTTGACCTCTGGATGGACACTGTCCAAACCTAGACATGGATAGTGATCATGCTTAATAATATGACCCTATGTACAGGTGGGAAATGCTACAGAAAAAATGAAGATATTTGCTTCGAAATATGAAGTGTGTCTGTGGTTGGTCGCAGACTTCCGCTGTTGCACAGACTGTTAATATCTCGCCAGATGTTGCCTTGCATGCAGTATTTGACCTTATTTGAAGGTCATGCATATGTGGTACCCCAAGAACGGTTTATATAAGGGAAAGTTAATGGAAAAACGAGTTGTGAGGAAACGGAAAAAAAAAAAGAAGGGGAAGAGCAAGAAGAAAATTGTGGAGGAGATGGAGAGGGAAAAAAAAAGAGTGGGAAGAAGAAAAAGAGAGGGAGGGGGAGAAGAGAAAGTGGAAAACAAGACGAAGATATAGATGAAGATATAGAAATAGGAGGAGAGGAAAAAGAAAAGGAGGAAGAGTGAACAGAGGATAATGAGGATGAAGAAAGAATATATATGTCAAAGAAGATGTGGAGGGAAAAGCAAAAGGTGAGGAGGAAAAAGGAGAGAAATGAAAAAGAAGAAAAGATAAAAAGAAAGAAAATAAATAAAATATAGCTATAGACAGCATATATGGAGACAGACACAGGATATACAGATAGGTGGAAAGATAGATGGATAGACAGTACACCCCAAGCTATTTAGAAATCCACAGAACCTTTTCAAGGTTTTTTCTATAAAATGATAATCCTAATATAGTACAAGGCAAAGATGTTGCCTTGTCTTCCTGTAACATATGGAAGATCTCGTGAACTATAACATTGCTCTGACGTTTGACCATGAAAGTCAAAGAAGAAGAATTCAGATAAACAAGTAGATTAATCTATCTATTTTATCTACCTTGGCTGCTTCCCCCCTTTAATTGGGGGGTAGCCGACATAAAAAAAAAACAATAAGGGGATTACTTTGCTCTATGGGCAATGACGAGGGAGCTAGCGACTGTTCAGATGGCACTGCTGGAGTGCCACAGCCCAAAATACGCCAAAAATAAATAAATGTGAGGAATGCTGTGACTATTATGAAGGACAGATATAACTTGATAAGAAGATTATAATTGATAAATAAATAAGTAAATATATAAATGGAAGTATTATATGAGCTTTTGTAAAGCATTGATATTATAGGCAATACTGTATGTAATGGACTTTCCATTTGAGGAAATTTAATTCTCTTGCTTTTATTTCTGCTAGTATTGCTACTACAACTGGTGCATTATCATCACTGTTCCCATACTAGCACTGCTAATATCATTACCATTATTATTACAACTTACATACTATCACTATTACTGCTACTGTCTTACTACTATTACTCTTCTATACTATAACAATGCAAATTCGTCTCCCACTACTACTACTACTACTACTACTACTACTACTACTACTACTACTACTACTACTATCACCATTCCATTAGAGCTATTACTTCTACTCTCTCTTCAAACTCTGTTATTACTGCTTTCAGAGGAGTCACAACAACAACAACAACAACAACAACAACAAAGACAACAACAATGATGAGGGGGAAAGAGAAAAATAGGAAGAAGAGAAGGAAATTACGCACTGAAGCTGCCATTGAGCGTATTAAGGAGAAATTACTTATATTGTCAGAGATACAAAATGACAAGGTAACTAGCATACTCTGTTAGTAAATGAAATTTCTCTATTCCTCATATCTCTCATTTTATCTTGCTCTGTTTTATTATTATTATTTTTATTATTATTATTATTATTATTATTATTATTATTATTATTATTATTATTATTATTATT
>JAXCGZ010002140.1:22500-25000 GCA_037179515.1 Halocaridina rubra
TAATTATCTATATTCGCTTTTGTTTTTATCTGGCTAAGTATTTCACTGTTTATTCACTGTTTTCTATATAAAATCAGTTTTTTCTATCACTTGCAGTCGTAATGTACTGTCCAGCCATCAACATAACCAGTTCTAACCATTAGTAACCACTAATTGCCAATCAAGTTATAGTCCACGATGCAATTTGTAGCAATTTAGGTTCCCTAAGTAGAGGTTTTCTCCTCGAGAAAGTACCGAGGGAGCTTCTTCTTCTTCTTCTTCTTCTTCTTCTTCTTCTTCTTCTTCTTCTTCTTCTTCTTCTTCTTCTTCTTCTTCTTCTTCTTCTGCTTTTATTGCTACTACTACTACTACTACTACTACTACTACTACTACTACTACTACTACTGCCACCTTCTTTTACACCGAAGGTATCATCTCTTCCTCATTCAAATTGATTGCTGGCATTGCTTTCTATATATCAAGGTTTTGACTTGAACAAAGTAAACAGCTTCTCGAACCTGAGTGCAATGACTTTATGTATCATTATTAAATTCGTACAGTCAATAGCATTTCCGAATTTTTGCTGTTTAGAATTATATCCTCAATGATTAAATGCTTTACATTTTTTTCGTTACAGTGGGACCCTGTCCCAAGGAAGCAAGGTAGACCATAATAAAGAATAGATATTGGACTTCACAACCGCGATTTTTCTCTGTCATGGCTTCAGCAAGTCTTTTGTAGATATCCTTAGGTTCTAATCCACCTCGATGTCATAATCACTGAAAGAGTAAATAATCCTGGATCAGTGTTAACAGTTCTCACAGAATATCGTCATATTTTTTCCTTCACATTGTTTTTGTGGACAGTTTCATGTAGTTAATGGTAATATCAGAGTTTTTTTAATCTCTTTTCCAAAACCCTGTAGTACTTACGTCAAATTGTACCAGGTTAGATTTTTTTACCTGTCTTGTGACAAATTTCTCCTATAAGTGGTTGAAAGACCTCCCTTAATACCTTAGCATTTATATCCCGGACTTATTAGTTGTATGGAGACCTTTCCCTTTCTAATCAAACATAACATAATTTTCATTAAAAGTATCTTTACGTGGGCACATGTCGGGGGGTAGACCCTCAATTGGCCGCCTATAGCACAGAGCAGTGACAGCTATAAATTCTCGTTGCATTAAGATGGAAACCTTTTGCATTGTTTGGTAAAGATGTGAACCAAAAAGACACTCCTAGCTCCAGATCATTTGACACTTCCTTAACGATTTAGAAGACTCTTATGGTAAGTCAGTTTTATATAAATGGTTTCCTACTTTTGTATTTCAGGATAACTATTATCCACTGATGCTTCAGTATGATGACGTAAGTCATATCGAGTTTTAGTATATTAGAGAGGGCTTTTTTTTTTCTTGTTTTTTCCAGGGCTTTTTATTCCCAGACCTAATTATGGTGTTAAAGTAAGAAGCTTACTCACAGTGCCAGTGTTAGTTTGTCCTGGTATTATGATTTGGTATTTCAGTCAGTTTGCAATCCTCTTTATGCCTGTCGTCTACTATTTCTTGGACAATCTCTGCCTTGAAAACTTGGGCTACAGTGACTACTATTAGAAGAGGCTTTCCAGTTTTAGCTACTGTAATA
This sequence comes from Halocaridina rubra, assembly GCA_037179515.1. Lineage (NCBI taxonomy): Eukaryota > Metazoa > Arthropoda > Malacostraca > Decapoda > Atyidae > Halocaridina > Halocaridina rubra. The sequence goes on from JAXCGZ010002140.1 coordinate 24,124, forward strand.
TTTGTTGGCTGAGAAGTATATGCTACTTGTAATTTCTTTGATGTTACACTTAGGCATAATTTTCTTGCAATTTGTTAATATTCAAACTCCGGACCTGTTTCTGTCAGTCAGCCCAGCCACTTGATTTATGTTCTTAACATTTCCAACACCTCTCAATATCATCAATACAACTTGACCCTTGTGTTTTGATATTCTAATTTGTCCAGAAAGGCGGAGAAGCCTCTAATATACAGAAAAATAGCAACAGGGTGCCTCTAAGGTGCTCTTTCACTTGATTTTATCTCTTTTTTTTTTTTTGGGGGGGGAGGATCCACTTAATGTATAGGTTGACTAGATTTCCATAGTTATTCATTATATACTATGAGAAAATGTGGTATTTAACTGATGTTATACAACAGTTCCTTTTTATTATTTTGTAAGTTTTGTTAATTTAACAATGAGAAATTAATCTATAATAACTTTATTTCAGGCCAGTACTTATATCTTAAATGGTAACTTCTATTCCAGCTTGTTGTCCTACACATATTTATGTGTCAATTCCCAGTAAAATATTTTAATATCTGAGTTCATTGCTTCTTCTTCTTTTTCTTCTTCATATTCTTATTCTTATTCTTTTTCTATCCATTCTTCATTCCTCCATTTCTTTCTCATTCTTTTTTTTTCTTCCATTACTATGAGCCTGGTTTGTTTTCATGTACACAAAGGGCCCTTTGGATATATCCCCCAAGTTCATCGTCCCCCAAGAATCATCCAGAGAGCTTCTCGTCACCAGAACCAAAAGAATATTACTAGGAGAGATTATTGAAGTCTCTCATGTGGTAAGAAATCCCTGTCCATTTAGCAGTTTAGTGAGTACACCATTAGATATGAGGTTCAT
>JAXCGZ010002140.1:27500-30000 GCA_037179515.1 Halocaridina rubra
CCTCTTACTGAGATTTCAAAGGTCAATGTTTCGATTCTCGATCTCTAGCCGTCCATTGATATATTCAAATATTCAAACATATGTCGCATGTGTCTATTCTTGCATGTATATGTGTTTGTTTGCCGTTTTATACGTTACTGTTACTCCCCATTATGGAGGTGGATACAGACGGATTTGAACTGGGGAATTAAGGTTGATGCCCTTCCAAGCGCCCCAAAGTGGGCTTGATCACAGTTCTGTTGCTTTGCGAGTTGAGTTCTTTAATCACTGCTCTATAGTGTCCCCTAAGTTTTTTTTTTTTAATTATTATTTCTTTGAATTTAGGCTGGAAATTCTTCCTAATACCTCTGTGGGTGTGAATGCAGCTTTGTCACCTCCTGGTTATGCAATGGCGGTCCCACCTCTGTATGTGTATTTATATGTTTTTATTTTATTATTATCCTCTTACTCCTGTCTGTTGCACTCTTACTTCCCTGCTCCACTGACATACCGCATGAAGCAGGGAAGAGAGAGCGCAAGAGATAGGAATGCGGTGAGAGAAAATTGTCTATAACACGGGCCAAAGAGATTTCTCACACTTACTAGCACATTAACTGAAACGGGTGGATGTGGGAGCTTGCCATGTGATGAAAACGTGGGGGTAAATCAGCTATGGCTGCCGACCTTTTTTTTTTTTTTTTTTTTTTTTTTTGAGTGCGACACCGGGATAGGCAGAAACTGCCCTCATCAACAAAGGCCCGGGCACGAGAAAATACCAAGACGAAGGAAAAGAAAAAGTTAAAGGCAAGGCAGAGATGAGGTAATGTCACACAAAGGAAAACGACAGACAGAAAAAACAGTAAAAGTAATGAGGACCCAGAGATATGGAGGACTAGGCTCTGAGATGACGATAGATCTGCTTTTTGAAGGATGAAAGGTCATAAGAATTAGGAAAGACAGAAGGAGGAAGAGAGTTCCAGAGTCTGGAGGTAGATGGGAAAAAGCAGTCGCTGCACTGACCAATCCGCGAGCTACAAATCTCCACACAGTACCTGTGAGATGAGGCCGCTTGGCGAGTGTTACGCGGCCTCGGCAATGGAGGAGGGATGCAACTCGCCAACTCATCAGAGCAGCGATGGAAGTAGTAGCGGTAGAAAAGCGAAAGGGAAGATACCTTACGGCGAAGAGAGAGAGAATCCAGGTTAGCAGTAAGAGAAGGATCATTAATGAGTCTGACTGCCTTAGATGAGTATTGCCCAATTACCCTGTTGAAGTAGCCGAGCAAAAAGTGTCTAAGGCCATAGTTATCAACTGTTTGAGGGTTTGGCCAGAGTGTACTGCTAATTTTGAAGTTTTTTTTGTGTGTGTGTGTGTGTCGACAAACATATCTAGGAAAATGTCCAGTCAGTTATTAAGCTGTTGCTTCAGATTTCTGATTAGTTTTTCAAAGACACTGAGGAGGGGGATGTACCAGACATTTTACTGGAACTTACTGCGGTTTACGAATAAAGAATCTGATAATTTCGCTAAGTCTTGTGCTAAGCACATTTTTAGCTTTGGTGACAATGATGAACGTGCATTGACTCCCAACATTTTATTTTATCTAGCTCAAATTAAAAAATGGACATCATTGGTAAAATCCTTAGTGTATGTGAATAAGCAGATAATACCTTATGCAAGTGCTGTCAATAAAGTATCCAACCTTTGGCTGTGAATAAAAAAATTACAGACTTGGTAAAGTTCATTTCCTAATCCCCTTGTGTCTCCATACATTTAGCCCTGCTATTCTTCCACTGCTCAAAGTAGGTCTGGAATGGCTCTCAAGTCTGCCATCCCTTCTTAAGGTCCAACATTTTCTGGGTACTACCAACAGCAGTTCCGAGTTCCTGAATGCTGTGATAAGTGGAGATAAGATGCGAGTGCATGGGTACATCCCAGTGTCTGCCGTGGTTGGGTTGGTCACGTGCGCAACTGATTTGTCAAGTCATCAGTTTGAGTCCCACCATGGTGTGAGATTTGAAACGGTATTCCCTCAGGGTAACGGTTACAATTATCAAAACTAAAGTCCTTTGAATGATAAAGGGAGTCGTAAAATAAAACAGGACCGATCGATCATATGGGTACCTCCCAATAACCAAAGCTTCTTCATCACAGTAAAAACTTCCAATATCATCTGGGCACAAACTCAAGGTAATCCCGTTTTCTTTGAATGTTGAGGCATAATGCATCAAGATTTCGTATAAGATTTACAAATACTTACAAAAATTTACTATTAGGAAGTCCTGCAGTTCAGCATAAGTAATTGGTTCATGATAACGTACCAGCTCATATGTTGTGCCTGAATTTTTACGTTAAGAAATGCATTGCACTCTGCAAGCTCCCTACTATCTAGACCTGGCTCCTGCCCACTTCTGTTTCCAAAAATAAAGATGCCACTAGAAGCTCCTGGCTTGAGAGCCAAGACATCATGTGCAGAGTGATGGCTAAACTGAGAGCCATTCCAGTATTCTAGACATGCTTC
>JAXCGZ010002140.1:35000-90000 GCA_037179515.1 Halocaridina rubra
TAAAAACAAATACCAGTGACTCCAAGAACAAGACTCACTAAAAATGACTCGTGAATTAAATTTTGGGTGATTGTTCTTTCCATAAAATTTCACTTAATTTTTCATGTATACTGTAATGTCACATTCCGCAGAGGAAAGATGGATGGCTTAATTGTAACAGATAGTAGAGGCAGCAGGGTTTTGTAACAGGAAACGCAGTAGGGAGTAGGGCTTTAGAGTAACACTAAAAATTTTTATGACTGATATAATAATTAAATTACATAAATATAACTTTCACAAACATACTGCAAAAAGACATAAAACACACTTTGTATTACTTCCTAAAAGTATGTTGAAATTAGTAAACATGAATGTTCTTACAAATGCTTATTCACGACATTTGTAACTTAAAAAATAAATTGGTGTCTCTAAGCAGAGTTGTGTTCTTTTTAGCAGTTTTTCATCCATTACATTAGAATTTAAATAAAATTGTTCTGTACATGACACCATATTCTGCTGAAGCCAGCGAAGTGCTCATAATTTAATTAAAAGGAGTCAACAATGATTAATTATACCCTGCCGTTCCTCACCCATTCCGTTACCTGTCTAGTAGGAAGGAAATGAAGTTCAGGGAGAGTTGCCAGACCTTCACTTATACCTGGTTTGGCTGGTCCTCAAGACAGAGTGAATATGAGCAAAGACATTTATAAATACGAATATAAGAAAAAGTGACCTAGAACTTCAGGTATGACAATAGCAATGACATGTCTATATAATCCACATGCCAATAAACAAAATTGGAAAAAATAGTAACACAAGCCAATACAGAAAAACCTATATGATGTTTTATTTTCCAAGATAAAAAGTAACTACAAATGAAAATCTTTGTAACAGATACCAAATACGGTACTTTTATAATTTACAACTTATTTCATAACTTTACCCATCAGCATCATAATATATCATGACACTTACAGTAACTTTCCTCGAACACCTACAGTGTAGATATGTCAGATAAACCTTTCAACTTTTCAAGCTTATAGAGAACAGTAGTAGTAATAATAATAACGACAATACTCTCCCCCCTTTAAACTTGTGAAATAAATAGAACATTTCCAGACTCGTGCAGCACTACTTCCCTCTCTTTCTCTCTCTCAACATCCTCTTAAATTACACAAAGCACTTTTCTTAAACACCTACACTTAGAGCAGATTATTCAAAATTTTATACAGAACAGTTCATAGTCATTTGTTTTTAACCTACACAGGTGAGAAAGGGTCACCTGCCACAAATAGAGAAAGCAAAGTATTCACATCTACCACAGTCCTGCCCTCAAGATGCACTCCTGGCGTTAGTTTTGGAGGCAATCCAATCCGTTATTTCCTTTTTCAATGCTTCGGCTGAAAGAGGAAATTTATTAGTTTTAAGGTCAACTCAAAATCACGAAACTGCAATATGAGACTTCAAAAAGGATTTGTAATCACTAAGGTGGGGGATAATTATACCACTACCATGTTCACCTGTGTGTCAAGCAAGTCGGTTACATGGTATGGATTGAGGGATTGATACTCTCCTTTGTATTTTCCTCCTGCAGTAAGTCAACACACACAGGAAGTCTCCAGTGAGAAAAACCAGCCAGAACCTTAGTACTCTAAGTGGTCTCTGAATGTGTGTGGGTGCACCATATGTGAGAGTAAAAGGGAGGAGACTGCTAGTATGGTCATAAGAAGTATAAATGTGTTAACGATGAGTGATACGAAGTTGAAATGGAATATGAAGTGAATATTGGCAAACGTAGTAGATAGGGAATCTGGAGTAGACAGAAGACAAGGCAAGAAGTGTGGCCCTATTGGTGATTGAGGAAATATACAAGTGCGTGCCTGAGTGGAAGGAAGTGTCATCAAGGATTGTGTGGGTAAAAATGAGATCTGATATGAAAGTCTCCCCCAGAGAGCTAAGCATTACAGTATTTTTATTATTATTATTAATCATTATTATTATTATTATTATTATTATTATTATTATAATAAGCCAAAGCAATAAGCCCAGCTGGAAAAAGTCAAAAGGTGTAAACCAGATGACTTCAGCAAGGGAACCAACTTGCTAAGGAAATGGAAAGCGAGAGGCTTGGAAAAAATAAAATTATATAATATCGTGTTGCAATACTGTAATTATATCACTATACATTAAATATTCAGCATCAAAGTCTGTTTAATAAAAGCTTATTTGTGCCTAGCTTATAAAGCTGAAGCACTGTTCTAAAGACTACAAAACATACCTGGTTTTAGCTGCTCCTCAGATAGAGGCTGTCTAGTGAAAGGATCCGTAGGATCGTTGAGTAAGTGTCGAACAATGGTAGGCCTGTCCATAACAACTCCGGACGGTAGTTCAACTGGATCTTCCATTAATGTTTGCATTAATGGATCTGAAGGAAGAAAATATTGCATGAAAAGTGTAACACTGCAATATGCTCTATTTTATGCATCATGATTAGTCTCCATTCAAATGGGGGTGGACAGAGACATGTTAGAGTTGTGGGGATTAAAGCTAGATGTTTTTCCTAATGCCAAATCTTGCTCAACTACTGCTTATTTTTCGATAACGTAGAGATTTTTAGGAGAAAAATATTTAGCCCCCTTAATCAGAGATACATAATCATAAAATATACCAAAACCGTTTACAGTATATGGGATATGTTGGAAATGTGAATAGTATACCCTAGTATTTGTATGTTGTTATATTCATATTAAAAATCATGTCTTCAGTCTTTAAAATAATTAACTTTCTCTCTGCTTTTTCATAACCTCCCCTAATCTCAAGGATCAGCTCAAATCAACTTTAAATCACTATAAAATATGATGAAAACTTTACACTATGCATGCTACAAGAAAGTGCCAAAGAACTGAAGTTATAATTTCCCTTCTTAAACATTCCTTAAATTTTAAGATGATTTGGTCTTGCATATGAGAAAGATAACAGCTTCACATATATGAGTTAATACAAAGGCAAATGATTGCCACACATATTCACCATAACAAATCACACTTTATCTCAACTAATACCCCACTTCTTGTTGATGCCTGTTATATCGCCACATATCATAAAAAGAATCAAAACATTATCATAGCCTTACCATCCTTGCTCTCCTATCAATTGTTTCAGAGCAAGAAAACATATCCAAGGAAAAAAGGACTGTCAGCCCTTACTGCGCTATCCATTTTCTATTCCTCTTACAGAATGAAGGGAATGTGAATAGCAATATTTCTAATCCCCCATCATCAGAGATAGCCCTAAAGTTGTCTTACAACATACAGGACATATGAGGATGGAATTTTTCATGTCTTACTATCAAAGAAATCACATTGGTTCCCTCCAAGGATACATTGTTTATGAGGAGGTAATCCTATCTGAACAACCTCCACAGATATCCATTTAGTTACCTCCTATGACACAAAACATATGAGGATAAAATTCCTCCTCACATATCATTCATTACTGCCTCAAAGCAGATCTTTGCCCTCTTACCTTGCAAATGACAAGCAGGATGGTGCAGGCAAATGCAGCCCTTTATCCCCAAGGAGCTAAAAGGTGTACTGAGGTATATTAATTTCTAGTGCACATATGTGCTTAGAGTTGGCGACCTGCCTTATAATAGGAATACGGCATTCTATATGCATAAATAATAATAATAATAACAAAAACCCAAAAATTTACCCATAAAATGATCAGGTGCATCACTGAAGTCTTCGTCCTTCTTCTGGTTGGCTTGCTGCACATTATATGCTTTCTGACCAATATTACGGAACTGAGCAACTTCTGAGGTACTCTTGATAACAGCACGCTCAAGTTTTGTAGCAGCGGTTTCAAACAGTTCTCTCTTGAAAGATCTCTGTAAGATAATGGCAATGAGAGAAACTATCCATGAATATTATAAATTCAAAAAGTAATAAAGGAAGGAAGGAAGGCTTCTTTATGTGCTTTGTTAGTTTCTTATCCTTAATTAGAAAGTATTTTTTCCAACAACCATATCATACATAGCAACCATTTTTCTTCTAAAGGACAATTCTGCCTTTACTGTGTAAGCAGAGTAAAAAGCAAAGTTAAAAAATATATTTATGAAGAAGATATAAGGAGGTGTCGAAGCAAAATGAGATGTTGCTGGCCCAGTCTTTTGAAGAAGGACAGACTGTATTATGAAAAGAAGACATGTGTTGGGAATGAGTTCCAAAGCTTAACACCAGATGGAAAGAAATAAGCAGCACACCAGAAAATTCTGGAGTTAACCTAAGCAATACAGAAATGGTGAGATTCTACTACCCAATGAGGATTCCAAGATTAAGGCAGACATGGTAACATAGCCACACAACTTTAGAGAACACCATTTCAATATACCTGTAGAAACGAGAAAGTAAGAAAATGTGACGAAGCAGAGTAACAGGGTGTAAATTATCTGCTAAAGTCAAAGATGTAATTAATGTGCCTTTGACGTGACTTTATTAAGAATGTTAAGGTGAAGAGTAACAGCCCAAGAAATATGAGCAAGTATCAATACACAGATGCATAAGCTTTCTGTTTAATCAACTAAGCAGCTGATATGATGGGGAAAAAAAAAAAATAAATAAATAAATATGAGTCCAAACAGGATCCCCAGCTTCTTAAGCGGCAGACTTCTCCATACAAGAGTGCGACATCCAAGAGAGATTGTCGTAAGATGATTCCTAAAATATTAAGGAGGAAAAATCTGAAGAACACATCTCCAATAATAATTTCCAGGTTGCGTGTCAATTTTTCAATAGAAGCATTTTTACTAAAATTTAAAGAAACATGGAATATCAGCTCAGTTGAAAGACCCGATCCAGATCTAAAGAGGATAACATTTTATCAAGAGACTAAATAACTAAATTAATGACTGATAATTAAATGAAGACCTTTGTAAATTTGAGTCCCCAGTATAAAAATATAAAGACTTCTCTAAAACTTAGTCATGGATTATTACTAATTAGTTAAGAGAAAAGGATATAAAACATCCCCGTGGAGCCACAATGTTGACCCAAAATAGCACATGTAGCACTATCAACAACTACTGAAATGGGGTTGGAGTGTATCGAATGGAAGGTAACAGGCCCTAATACAAAACCCTATAAAATGCTTATTGAAACTTCAAGATAATCACGAAGGACTCTTGTAAGGCCTTAAGATATGAGTTAAATATAGGATGGTGACCAGAAAATACAGAATAAGTTTCAAGATGTTAAAGAAAATGAATGCTAATAAAAGATTGAGAGGCATTAAAAAGAGCAGAGGTTAAATAAATGGGAGTTTGTACATATCACTCAAGACTGTAAGACAAGTGCTTCTGCTACCCCCATTTAACGATAGAGACTCCTAGAGAAAGCTTTCTCCTAAGCTGATCCACAGAAAATTATTTGCTGCCATGGCATACTCAGCTCAAAGACTACATCTATCCTCTAGCTAGTAACTAGGTATTAGAAGCAACAGTGTCTTGCAGTCTTGAGAGAAATTTTATGGTCTCCTTAAATACTGTGCTGCTATGCCATATTTTAAAAGAAAGAAATTTCTTCAATAAATATAAATTAAGAATATTTTTCCAGTTCAATATAAAACACACAAACACCTGATACTTACCTCATCACAAGCAATAGATTCAGCAAACTTATCCGAGTCTAAATGTAAGTATATATCTACAATTTGTTCAAGTAGTTTTCTTGGCTCCCAGCCGTATTTATCTGCTTGTCTCACCTTTAAATTACCACCTGGAATTACAAAAAGGTATGACCAAATATTCTTCATTGATTTTCTCCATACGCTTTCTTCAAAGCTATTAATTCTTTAAATTTGATTTCATTATCAAACTTGACACCACATCCTGCAAGAACAAGAAAGCTAAAACCAAATGAAGAACTTAAATATATATATATATATATATATATATATATATATATATATATATATATATATATATATATATATATATATATATATATATATATAAAAACAGGAAAACTGTTATTTCATACACTTCGAATTATGTAGAATTCAATTAGACACTGTCATAGTTTTTATTACCAAATTAATGTCATTAAAAAATAAGTCTTTCAACGCCTCTCCCAAGTCAATCAATACTTACAAATGCACCTTACCAACTACACTCAAACTAATGCCACTGAAACTTCAACGTTGGTACTTATCTCCTCTCCCCTAATATAATAGGGCTAGACATGCACTTCTCCAATCAAATGGACCACCCTGAGTATGGATAGCTAGAAATAATTTCTACAGATACTGACAAAAAAAAAAAAAAAAAAAAAAAAAAAAAAAAAAAAAAAAAAAAAAAAAAAAGTCATACAGTACATACATTTCTGTCCACACAGCTGGGCCAGATTGAAGTCAAGCATGGCAGCCAGCCTATCACAGAGTTCTGGCCGCAAAAATGGGGCAGGTACTTCTTGAGTTAAATAGTGCATCATATCCACTGTCTCTCTTGCAAGAGTTAGATAAGATCTAGAAGAATAATATGAAAAAATACTGTAACAAATTAATATTGTTTAATGATTATCTAAGTCTATCTTTATCTTAATAAGTGACGCCCAAAAGGAATATCCATTACATAACAGTTATGTAATGAATGACCACTTTTATAAAACAGTAGCACAAATAGAAGACCTAAAGGGAACTTATAAATTGTTCCCTAAGAACAGCAAACAAATATGATACACATTTTAGGTTTGCAATCCTAGAATACTTTTACATAGCTTAATCTCTTGACGTGACTTTCAAAGGATGCTAATTGGAATACAAGACATCCAATAATAAACACTAAGCCCATCATTAAGAAAATGCTTATAAAAAATACAGCTGATATTATTGTTTTTTCAAAAGGAAATTGCACATACCACTTGCAAAAATTGAACTGAGGCATCATAGCTTCCAACAAGCTCTTTACTAGCCTTATTTCCATAGTCAAGTGTGACAGTGGAAAAAACTCAGGGAGGAAGTGATTACTTGCCTAGTTTCTTATACATTTTTATCGTTACCTACAATAAAGGGTGAATATAATGGAATTCTCTCTCTCCCACCACCAAAGATAGCTTAAAAGCAGCATCTAAGTTATAAATATTTAGTGAGAAACACAATGTATAAAACTGTAATAGGTGATGCCAGGACTGAGAACATATGGCTTCTATCACTGATTCAGAGAAAAGTTCATCTCATGAAATCTCCAAGAAAAAACTGATTCCCTAACCAGACAGTCTATTCTGGATATGGAATTTTGAAACATTTACAACAAGAATAAGAAATGAACAAAAGACATTACGTTGTCATGGCAATATATCTCCATTTTACCTTCTGTACAGAATTTAAGAGGGCAAAAAGTAAAACAGGTATGCGCAAAAGCTATGATTAAATGCTACATGGCAGTGAAGACTTAGCATAATATGTGTGGCAGTTTCAAGAATAGCATCTTCCTTCTGCTCCTAAATCTGAAAAAGCATGACGAACTTGTGAATAGGAGTGGACCCCATTAAAGACTCCCCAATTGAAAGGATATCTTCTTACATACTCAAAACCCTTATCTTCGACTTTACATCCTCATATTGGTTGGAATGGGAATACTATCATATTCACCTGCACTGCCTTTCATCTGTAGCCAACTGACGTTGACGAGACTGCTGCTGTTCACGTGACTGCTGAGACCATGTCCCTCGTTCCATTTCCTCCTGCACCTCATGAATACGCTGCAAAGGTAAACGACCCATTTACCTCTACACTGAATGCTAGTAAGCGATTTACCTTTGTACTGCTAGAATTTATAGCTATATTAATTGATATTCAGATCAAGAAGAAAGTTTTAGTCTAATCAAAATTAAGTAACTGAAACCAAGTTTTGTACTTTATCAACTGTATTTGTCTGAAGTAAATGAAATATTATGCATCACTACAACGACTAACTAGCAAATGAAAATAATTACAAATAACCACTCCAGTGTAAACAATATAAAAGATAAACTCCTCAGTTTTTCAATACATGTAAAAACAAATATTCTGCTCTCCATGTATGATTCTTTCAGAGACATCTCCGATGCTCAAAAATAAAAAACGATTAAAACATATATTAATTGGCGTCATCAGACAAGAAAAATATGAGAACTGATATGCAAAACAACATTAGCGTCTCAAGTAACCAACCTTCAGAGCATCTAAAGATTCATCTAATAAGAAGGTTGTGTCATTCATCAGAAGGTTAACAAATTTCACAAACTCCTTCCCTGAGCTGTAAAAATGAGACAACTTTAGTAATGAGTAAATATAGAAAAATAATAGCTTAAAATTTCTAGCAAAAAAAATCAGTAATATGAAGTCTGATTAAGTTTCAAGGAATGGTTGACTTGTATATATGCTGTAACAAATGGATATTCTGAAACACCAATACATTTAATCAAAGAAAGTATTAGCAAGAAAAACTTGCTAGAGATTATAAATACAAAAAACATTAATCAAATTAATATCTAAAGAGTGTAGAGGTTCTTTATAAACAAATTAATTTCTTCCTTGTAATTAGGCCTTGGTATATAAAGCCAAAAGCTTTAGCATATTTTTCTAATGTGCCTGAAATAACTAACACATGTTCCAAGCACGTGTCCAATTAGATGGTACAAGTGCATGTTTCTATATCATTTGAAGTTAATTTTGATGTAACCCCTTCAGACAACTGCATGATGAAAAACTACCCTATGGGTATATTTGCTGATGTGTTTATTTCAATAAACACATCAAAATACATATTTTCATCATTATTCAAGACATATCATAAGGAACGTCATGGCATTCATAAATGTTACAAAAGATCTGATGGCACAGATCTTCAACTTATCCTGTCCATCAAAGCCTATTCTACAGAGTGAGAAATGATTGCTCCACTATCTGTGTCAAACACTAATATAGGATAAGGGAGTAGGGAGCTTGCAACGCCTTCCTCAACGAATTTCTTTACAAGCAACACAGTATATGATGTGAGACGTTAACACAACCAGTGTGCAATGCAATTCTGCAGCTTTGGTTTATATAAGACAGTTGCGTCTACTTTTGTAATATCAGTGGCATATCATCATTCTCTTTTAATGAGGATTGCAGTAGAGTATTAGTTAGGATACTTGACTAGGGAGAATACAGACTCACTATCGAGCCCATCACAGGAGTTAGGAAGAGCACCAAGCCTTAATTTCCCAACTCCAAGCTGTCTGTCAACCCCCATAATGGGGACCAATAGTGACACATGAAAAAAAAACCATCCTACTTAGTACAAAATGAAAGAAAGCTTACTTAGATTCGGTGATAACTGCTTCTCTGTGTTGTCTGTCATTCCAGAAGCTTTTGAAGATTACACTGATGTGGTAACGGATGGTAAACTTGTCGTAAAACTCACTACTGGCCCCAGTTGACTCCACCACTGTCAAATGAAAAGGAATCAAAAATATACAAGCATTTTAGGTAAAAGCTACCTACTTTCTTTCAGTTAGTCAATTTCATTTTGAAACATTAGATTGTAAAACTGTTTTTGCAAAACAGAACACAAGTGATGAAATGTTATAACAATAATAAAAAAACAAAATTTCAAGCAGTCTTCACACTATATACAAATAAAATTTTATTAACAACAGAACTCATAATGACAAAATTCTAAAAACACCTTTGTAATATCAAACACACAAGTGAAGTGTTACATGAACGTACTTGTATAAAATTTCATAAGAGCTACTGGAAGATGAATTGATAATGGATGGTGTAGAATCCGCTGATGGAGCGTATCCACATGCTGTTGAACGGATGGAGTTAACATGAAGAGCATCTGCGAAGAGTGCAGACACGTTGATAATAATCAGTGCAGAAATTAACACATACCTGTATACACTTTTTTTAGCATGGAGCTTAGAGACAAGCAAATGCATACCTACTCAACTCATATAACAGTTAGTTTTCACCAATATCCTACTATTCCCAAATATATACTCAATTTGCCTGCTGAGTTGACAGGGGATAGGAAAGAATGGGGACCACTAATAGCTCTGACATTCTGAATCCTGGCTGAGTGAAAATTTCATATTTTTACAATTATATGGACTCAAACTTACTTCTTTTGGCACAATGGAACAATTTTTTTCTTGTTAGTTACTGGAGCCAGATACCTCAACAAAGTATAAAAAAATTAGATCTTGTAAGGAACAGTAACCCCAGGATGCTCTTGGATTATTCACATTGGCAAGGCAAGTCACCTAATCTAATCTAGCAATTTACAGGGTTATATAACTTTATATGGGGTTCTGGGGGTTACTCATCCTTACAAGATCCATTAAACTGATCATCCAAAAAAGGTTTTTAATGAACAACATACCTCTACTAGTTTGGCAGTGAGATATGGGTTCTTGATGTGAGATGGCGAGCACAAGAGTACAATGGTCATGGTGATAATGGGGTCTCCTAGATTATTAATGGGGACTTTGGGAACATACCTGAAATAAGAACATATACATATAGAAAACAATATGTAAAACGATCACAGTAAAGATATATAGGAAGGAATATGTATTTTAAAAAAACTTAGCCAAGACTGGAACAGAAAAGGCTAGCTAAACAGATTAAAAACAAGTAAAGCAAACATATGGAATTAGGCGAGTTCAATCAAGTGAGGAACTGAGTAGACTCTGGCTACCCAAGTTAATTCACTCTTTCTCTCTAATTTAAAATTTCTTCTTTCTTCTCCTGGGGTGGAAGACAAGAATACAGCCTCAGTGCTCCCCTGCATGTTGCAAAAGTCAATTTAAATAGGGCAGAGGGAGGGGATCAGGCTTCCTCTCCTTTTTATTTCCTCTCACATGGAGTCAAAATTTTGCTGACTCAAAACCGATAAGACAAACAAACAAACAGCTACCAGTTACAACTCTGGTTACTACTGTTTATAATTATACAAAAATATAAACAGTAAATACACAAGTTTTCAAAAAGACAGGGCCCAATATAATCCAATATAAAGATACTTACTGCAGAGTAAACAAGAGAAATTCAGCCAAATCATCCAAGTACCATTCAGGTAATGCCCCAAATAACTCAGGCAATTCTGACGGAAGAGGAAGCAGATTGGCAGTGTCTGCGAGGGTCACACCCAACGGAGCAAGAGCATCCTGGTTTCCGGTAAGAATTCGCAAGATGACCTGTGCCACTCCGGAGTAATAATGCATACAACGTTCTAAGAGATTCTCATCTAGTAAGCCCGCATCAGCACAGATTCTGGATTTATTTAATTTCTGTTAAGGAAAAATTTAAATTTATTATTTCCTTCCATGGACTCTTACCACAGTATCATAAAACAATATAAAACTGCAGTACTGATTAAAATTGAATGAAATATAATGGTGACGGGGAAAATGATTCAAAATTTGTATTTACTGTGGTGTAGAATGTGACCATGAAAGATAAAGGAGAAGAGGCTTAGTATTCCTTACGACCATGAAATTAAAGGCGTAAAGGCTTAGCATTCCTTCCCTCTTTGAAGTTTTCCACAGCAGAAAAGCTTACAGAAGAGGCAGCAGAAAAGCTTACAGAAGAGGCATTCCTAAACATAAGTAATAGAGGAGTCAAGGCTGGGCAGAATATACAGAAGCAATCTGCCTAACTACTTTAGTACTTATGTTGCATTTTTTTTTATGATTGTGACACCAGGCCGGGCCCAAAAAAAATAACAAAATAAAACTACCCTCATCAGGCCTGGGCACGATGAATACATAAAGAGAAACAGAGAAGAAGAGTGTAATGACTTGTCAGATGTGAAGGAATAATAGATGTGTAATGAATACCTAAGAATATTCCGTATTGATGTAGGCATAGAAAAAGAACCGTACCTGAAGGAAGAATTAACATCGAACTGTCTTAGACAGTTCAGGTGAAGTTCAAAAGACCTTCAGCTGCAGTATTGCAATGGGTGACTGTTGCTATGGGCCAACCTACTACATATAAATTTGCTGCCAATTTGTTAACTTACGTTACATATGGCCCTTGCATGTAAAAATATTATTTTAAAAAATCATGTATGCTAGAGTTATTGCATCACACACAGTCATAAGCAGTAAAACCTAAAGGGTAGATTTGCACACTATAGCTAATCATCGTTACTGAAACATATCATAGCAAAATATGCTATATGCTTTGTAGGATGCAACTCAACGTGATTGAGATGAGGACTGCAACTTACTCCCTCCATAAATTTTATTTTGCCCCAAAAACAACTGATAGATAAGGTGTGGATGGGCAAGTCATGTTTATATTCTAGCTCTATATTTTTATATTTTTGGTACTGGCCACCCTGCAGTCCTCAGTGGAGCACAGTGCACAGTTTGTTTTTTTTATTTGTAAATTATATTTACCTTAAGCTGCAGCTTCCATTTTTTTAACAATTCTCTTTGTCTGGAAGCTACAGAAAGATTAGCCCACTGAGATTCTGTATTCTCAATCTCTTCAACCTGGAAAACAAGAATACTGGCACAATCAGAAAATTCAAACTTTTAACAAAAGAAATTTAATTATGCAAAGCTTTGACTTTAAATAATTAAAAATTCTCAAAACAACATAAAATATGGAAATTACTAAGACATAAAAAGAAATGTAAAAGTAACTAAATATCTTAAACATTACATGAAATATCAGGGATAACGCAATATGAACGAAAGAAGAAACTATCATGCTAACTTTTATATTCATAATAATGACAAAAAAAATCACACATCAAAGTCATCCACAATATTGATCTCCATTAGCACATCCTTGTCCACAGAATTTAATTTCTAGCACTTACCATCTTCTGGAGATCTCTAATTGCTCTCAATCGCCGCGTATACTTTCTCATGACGGGTAAGACACCTAAGTGATGGGCATGAAGAGTGAGGAACCAACACTGACTATGAAATGTTATTGGTTGGAATTTCGATACACTTTCTGATTCTGAAAATGATAATATGATATACGTATTTTGAAATAAGAATTTGCAGATAAGTTAATGGATAATATTGATAGATATGGCATGTTACAATGCTAATTTATTTGCTTTATGAGCTACTCAGTTTAGTTTGAAAGTAAAAAAAATATTCTAAAATTAGTTTTTCTGCTAAATATATCAAATTCACTAGTGGTTTCTATCCTAGTAAAGAGCATTGTTCTCAGCCTTCCAAGGCTCATTTCCTGTTAATCTACCTTTCTTTACTTTGTTGCGTATCATAAAAGTCGACAACAGAGGCAGAGAGAGGAGACTAACTCTTTCCTGCCACTAAGAGTCAGGGATGTGCTGTAATATAACCCCTCTATTTACAATAGAACTTTTGGTCATTCATACAGTAGCACTCCCTTTAATATATTTTATTTTAACAATGTAGACAAAATCGTTCTGGCATTACACATCCAAACTAAATAAACTATGCATACTGTATATGCAATCTGAGATGAAATATTAAATTTTACCAAAACCAGTCTTAATCCCCCAACTTCAACCTATCAGTCCAACCCCAATCATGAAATGGTGCAACATAAGCAATCTAATTTTCAAGTCTGCATAAAGGACAACATGAACGAGAAGCTTACGTTGTTTGTGACCCCATTTTTCCACTTCTTCCTGTGTCATTGAGAGACGAGAGTCTTTGGAGATATCTATAAGGGAGCTTGGGTGAATAATATAGTACGGATCTACTTTCTCTAGCTTTACCTGTGGAAACAATATATTTCATTTTAGTGACAGCCAAGAACCATTATCAACCCATAATGCTTCATCACTGTTCACCATACATAGAGCAAGACAGTAAACATCACTTGAAAGTATAATACAAAACTAGTAAAGTCTACCAATACATATCTCATGAGCAGTCAAACAAAGATGGTGCTAGAAAAGCAATGCTAAAAGACATCAGTCATTGCAAATAGTGTAATACCAGACAAAAGATCTCAGGAAAAATATATAATAAAAATTTCAATGGCATACTTATAACTACATACCTTAGAGCAGATTTGTTCTACATACCTTAAAGCAAAGTTGCTGTAAAACCGAAAGTAAGTTGATCATAGGTCCATCCCCAGCGACAAGTCTCTCCTCCACATGTATTTGCGCTCTACGCTCGTTGGTTCTGATCAGTCGTGCCAAGAAGTTGAGAACAGGCTCACGAGATGAGGCGTTCACCAGCATACTGTGGAACAGCTTGTGAAGAATTGTCTGAAAGATGAGATAAATAAGGTAAATAAGAATAGATACATAAATCTCTAATCAGATGTTCTAACAACCAACATGAAAAAACAATATAATAGCTGCAACAAAAATACTGCACTAATAAATGTGCAAAAAGGCAAGAATTGCAAAGAGCAGAACACTTATCATAATTTTCAAAGCCAACAACTGTCTTCCCTTTCTTCTACTACAATTGAAAACTATAGTATTCCAAAACAGCAAATGTACTTTAGAGATCACTAGCTCTCGCAGAGCTCAACTTGGTTTCGTAATAAGGAGATGAATAAAGATCTCTCTTTACCCCAGTAAGTTCTCACATATATTTTTATTCCAGATAATACCAATACTCTGAACGGCTAACATAAATTCTTGCGTCCTTAATATGGATGAAACCTCAATCTTTGCTAGGGTGGAAGACGACGTTCCTAATTCAAATGTACAAAACAATAAAGGCTTTGAATTTCTTATACAAATGTCATATAAATTTTGTTTTACAAAGTACACTTTCAAATGAAGAAATAAGTTTTAAAGACATTTATCTTGACTGCTATACTTGAAGCAGCGACATAATTTCTTAACTAATAGTAAGATTTGATCCTCATCTGCCTTACTGAATATTCAGAGACAAATAATATTAAAAGTGTAAAAATATGAAACGATAAAAGTGAATTACAAGCTTGTGGAAAGAAGTTAAAATGGTACAAAACGCATCTACTTTACATGAAACTAAAGAAGGACAGAGAAGCATTTGACTCTGAGGCGTTTCTGGGACTCTTGATAGTTGTCAGAGGCACTATAAGTTTGAAGTGTTATAATATGGCACCACTTAGAGAGAGCTTGACTCTTCAGTGAACTGCTTTCCATATTTCACATGATAATTTCTTTTATAATGATTGTGAATTTTTAAACCACAGATTTTAGAGTACACAACAAAACACAAGTTCCTTTACATCATTACGAATACATAAGAATAATCACAATGGTACTAATATATAAACTTTACTTTTTGTCTGTAAGAGATTCAAAACAACTTTAAGCAGAAGATTACAAAGAAAACATAACAAAAGCAAAAAAATAGAGATAAAAATTTATATATCTAATGAACTTACGGTTCGAACATGATCCAATTCTTTTGCCAAATCTTGAAGGCCATCAGGTATATTTCTGTTGCTAACATTCTTAATAAACTTTTCAACGACCTTTTGGTCATCCTCAGCGAATAATGAGAGCCCAAGAAACGGCCCCAAAAGGGAGGTAAACATCATTTCACGACCTGCTGCTTGAGAATCGGTCTTTGGACACCAGTTACTCTGAAGTGAAATCAAGTACTGTATTTGGATAAGAGATTATATTTTTTCAAGCGATGTTTCTATCCTGCATAAAAATTGAGACAGAATAGTTTGAACAACCTGTAAGTTCTGTAGTAATAAAAGTAGGGAAGGGGCACTATTATTCCATCGCTCCACAATCCCACTAAGTCAACTTCTTTGACATAAGGAATGTGGGTGCAATTCTTTCTCCCCATCCATTTGCCAGATCTCTTTTAGTCACTTTTTACAAACTGCAGTACACTTGAGGTCTACACACTAATGCTAGGAGCTGCTAGCTACAGAAATGAAAACAAAATACATAATTGAGCTCTTACCAATTCAAGTACAATATTTATCTAAGTTTTACTTTTTAAAAACAGTCAGGAGTAACAAAAAAAAAAACCTCCTTAGAATTTCCCTAGCTCATTAACACTTCAACAGCTCATCACTAATAACTCACCATTGAAATCATGAGATTACAAATTGGCCGATTAGGGGAATCAATATCCTTAATATCTGTTAAAAGGTCTAAGGATTCCAGGACTCTAATATACGAGGACGAAGTTACACTACAACTTCTCATTGTTGATGAAAGACCTTGAAGTAAGGGCCCAAATACCTATGGAAAAAAAATTACTTATTCATGAAATATAATAACTTATATCATAAAAACAGCATCAAAGCACTACAGAAAATATGTTGTCTTCATAGCCATCAGAAGACCTGTAAGAAACTGTGGAAACAGAAACTTCTCATATTTTTGGGATACATTATTAAGACAACCTCTGATTTTACATAAGAATATCTATCACGATAATTTCAGAAATTTTACAAAGAAACATCTAAGCACCATGGTCATTTTTGCATCATATTTTGACCCCAAACAAATTCTCTTTATAGATATGCCTCTCTGGACATGATCTATACACAATTGTTTCTGTACACTTACCTTATTGAAGATGTTTTCATTCTGGTACGTATGAAGAATCAAGTCCCGGAGAAAACCGCGTGGCAGGGACTCGATCAAAAGTGGATGGAGAAGTAACGAAGGCGATGGTGGATCACTATTTGTCAAGTATCCTGAAAACAGTTTTTATGTATGATTATTTCTAATACAATGGGATATCCTACTAAAGTTAAAAATGTGGCCACAACTGAGCCAAAAGTAAGGGAGTAGGGCTTCAAATAGCTACTCCATCACTGTTCTTCCATCAGAACTATAACATGCATGTATATCAACCACAAAATGTGAAACCCTTACTTGTAATATTCACTGGAGCACATTATATTTACTTTCACAAATATCTAGCAAAATGACCAATATTTTATTCTCTTTATAGTGATGGCATATGTAAGTATATCTCACCTGATAAAAGCAAAGCTGAATGAGCTACGCACTGCCTCCGGACATCTTCCAAAACAGTTAGTATTGGCGGAGAACTGCTCCTCTGTAACAAAATAAAATGCTATATCAATTGAGGACCTAGGCAACACAAAAATGTTAATGACACTTACACAATGTCTATCTATACACAAGAGCCATATTTCCCATAAAAAAGGGTAATACCGAGTCAAAGCAAGATAGCTTGACTCTTTGTGGGAAGAAAGGAGGGCCATCCCACTCCCTTCTCTCAAATAAAAAAGTAATGATATTAAAAAAAAAGTACACATGCCTCAAACAACTCTCAATCTATAGAAAAGCAGTTACTGACTACTAACTGTAGATATACAGTATTTATAAGAACTTTATCTTTATTACACAACAGACTCTATTTTTTCTTGTATACAAGAAGTTGTTATACTAAATATTCAATAATATGCAGATATATTACTTTTGGATGTGTTTTCTCTTCTGAATTTACTCTCGCATACGTCTGTAGAAGGTACTGAAGAGCAGTGGTCTCAAAACAAACTATCTGTTTGGTCAGCTCACTTAAATCTGAACTACCTGTACTTCCTGCAAATAAAAAAAAAATTAGTTGATAAATATATAAATAAATACACCGAAAAAAATAATTACATGCTGTTGTTTGTCACTTTTCACATCACTATTATTACCCATTATGAGGGTATACACAGACGGATTAGGGATTAAGGCTGGATACCTTTCCTAACACCCCACAGTTGGCTTAATGGAGGGAGATATGTCACTTCCTAAGCGGAGTGCTCTGACCAATGCACCACTGAGGACCCCAAAATAAAATAAAATAAAAAATAAAAATATATAACTACACAGACACCAATACCAAATTGCTTATATGATGAGGTTTAATGCAATATTTGAAAACGTCAGTAGCTTATATTTGGAAATTTTGTAAGCAAATGACTCAAGATATCTGATGCATTTTTTTATCACATAAGTAAGCTTAATTGCAAAACTTTACTCGAAGAAAATACATTTCAGCATTCAAATTCACAAACGCTAAATGGTAATAAAGTAATAAAACTTTCAGATTTACGGAACCCAAAAGTTTTTACCTGTTGGTGAGGCACTGAGTTCAGGAGAATCTGAAACACACTTGGTATCAATTAATCCCTCAATACTCTCACCCGAACATAATCGATTTGAGATTTCCATCAGAACCTGAGAGGTGGCCTCAAATTTTTTAACACCTGCCGTAACCTGAAATGTGACAAACAAAAATATATATATATATATATATATATATATATATATATATATATATATATATATATATATATATATATATATATATATATATATATATATAAATATATATATATATATATATATATATATATATATATATATATATATATATATACACACAAGGGAATTTCATGTCAGAAGATCTTTACTCACTTATCTGGTGGGTGACCCTAGAAGGGTTGTGGAGAATTGTGAAAACCCTTTATTTCCAAGAAGCTAAGAGGAGTGATTAATGTATGTTTGGTTCTGGTGAATGATTGTGCTTTGACTAGGTCACCCCCTTCCTAGGGAAACAATTGTATTTCTTCTATACATACTGCCCTCTATTGGCAAAGCCAGCATGGGAGAAAAACTATCACTGCAATAACATACAGTTTCCAAACAATTTTACAAAATAGCATTGTAGATGATTACTTATTGGGATATTATTCATTTGAATTTTGACAGTTGAAACTATAAGGGCAGTGTAACGAGAGGCCACTACTAATGGCAAAAGGAAAAGGAAAAGAAAAAGAAAATACTATATACAGGTACTTTCACAGCTCTCAAATATGATCATGATTTCTTTTGGTGGATGTCATGGTCTCATCTGAACAGGTAATATATTACAGGTCTATTCTATCATTACCATTCTGTAGTGACGAAACAACATTAAAAAGGACTATCAGAGTTCCAAACTTACTTGAGCTGTGACAGGACATATATTTTCATTGCCTTGCCAGCTAGCCTGAAGGAGACTGGAAAGTATTGTCCATACTTGCTCGTCAGTTACTTCACTTGTACTAACACTCTGAAAAAGATAATTTAACTTAAGTAGTAAGTACTTTTTTTTTTCAATCATGATAAAACATCCTGCTGAAGTATAAGAGGTGCCCAAAACTGTAACAAACAACAAAGGCAGCTATACTGTATACAAAATAAATCTTAACTTTTCACTCTCTTGATCCCCTACTAATAACACATACACACAGCATAATGTTGTCTGCAGGTTTATTTGTCACTATTAATCCCAATTTTGGGGGTGGGCACTGAAAGAAAGATGGAGTATTAAGGCTGGATGCCATTCCTAACACTCACCAGTGGATTCGATCGTGAGTTTGTCAATTTTCGAGTCAAGTGCCAACACATTGTTGCACTTCATTTTTCTCCATCGTAATGTCCAGTACATCACTTTTAATTGATTTCTACAATATACTGGGGCTTATAAATGTGAATTCTTCTTCTGATACCACCAGGGGATAAGTACAGATTCTTCACTCTTTTCCGAAGGAAGGAAAATTATAAACTTTATGATAGCAACTTGACTTCAGCTACTTTCAATGAGACACTATTACTAAGATTTAATATGGGCAAGCTTAAGGCACTATTAATAAAGCATAGAGAATATCTTGTGAATTAAACTACAGTATTTCACATAAAACTTAGTAGTAAGGTAGTAAAAATGATCCCAATATCATACTCTCTCTCTCTCTCTTTGTAAGACATAGACTAATATTTAAAAACAAATACAAAAAATTGCTCCAACAAGGATCTAAAGACAAACTTTTCCAGAGAATATAACCCAGACTAGAATAAATTTTTTCACACCATGTCATATCCCAATATTTTGGAAGACAGTTCTAGTCTGCGGATTCTCTAAGCCTTTTAGTCATTTCTAATGACATGTAGGGCTTCAAGGAATAAATTCTTGCTCCCCAACAGTTAAAACTAATAACATAGAATCTTCTCATCACTGAATGACTTCGACTTTACATACTCTTCTATGGATATCTATTCAATGGAAATTTATCTAAGGATTCCTTACTCTATGTCTCTTGTTATCATTGCGATAGTGTGGACTCGTTTCTAAGCTGGAAGGCGTTACGCTTTTACTCTCCACTTCCATGGGTTCGATACCTGTGGTGGAAAAAATCAATAAACTTTAATAATTAATAAAACCATGACAGCTATACATGTGGACCTCATGTAAAAAAAAATTAACTCTATACCTGATATTACAGCAAAGGAAAATAGAAAATATATGTCATACAAGAGTGAACTCATTGTTATATAATCTTAGAAGAGACTAGTACTGCCAAATCGTGTAAAAGTTAAGCTCTCATATGACTAAAAAGAATAAACATGGAATGTGAGGTTACTTGAAGTTACGTATACTCCGTATCTTTGAAGGATAATCTGTATCTTAAACATTTTCACACATGCACAGCTGACACCCATACCCAAGTGAAATTACCTATATATAAAGGCTAAAATAATAACTATCCATACATTTTCCATTAATAAGCATAATACAGAACCTAAAATGAGCCATTAAGGGGGATTGAAGCAATAAAACAACCATGTAATATATAATCCTCTTCTATATTTTACATGCACAATATAAGTATCTGAGGAACCATTACTGGAAAACAACTGAGTAATGAGTACCATATTGAAATATACACATGAAAACATAAAATAAAAATCTTTACCTCAGTAACTAATTATTAAGTATCTAACAAGACTAAGTTCTATGTACTTTTCCACATGCTTCACAACTTTCCGAAAGATGAAGAAAACTTTACCTATAGAAGCAAAGCTTAGATAATCTGTAAATACCTTTTTAGTAAATTCAACTCTAGGTCATAACCTATGTAGATAACATTTAGTTTTCAACCACAAAAGATTAATGTGATATATATAGCAATTAACAAATAAAATAGCTTCAATGCATGCCACGCTGATAAAGCCAACCTTTTTTACATGGAGTAATATCCAGTGGTGACGGGGGTGGGTGTCGTTTAGATGGGGATGGAAGAACAGCTGAAACTGGCGGAGATGTTGACAGCTGTATCCCCTGGAATTGATGGAGATTGAAGTAGTATATAATAGACAAATAACTAGGAAATTTAATTTTCTTACATATCTGAAAAATTACTTTTTACTCATTGTTAGGTAGATATTACATATCATACTGACAAAGGAGAATATTCTTTCTGAACATCATACCGGAGAAGTTGGCGCTGACAACTGAGACGCATCACTGTTTGTACTGCTGGTACTCGCTCCAGCAGCTAGTCGTGCAATTCGTTTTTTGCGAATCTAGATAGGAGAGAGATATAAATTTGCATATACTGTACTGTATATATATTTATAAGATAAAATGATGACATTGTAAATTTATGCATAGTTCTTTAATATCAATTAGGTAAGTTTGAAATCCAATGCAAAATTATAAAACACAAGTAAAAGTTAGATACAAAGATATCAAGGCAAGTTAGACAAAAGTTTCCTTGTGTGAAAAGTGAATAGTATTTATAAGTAAATGCTTCAGTAGCATCTAAACGGTTTTGCTGAGATTTTATGGCTACAAAATGGCTTGGTAAAACAGCAACAAACTATCATATAATCCCGCATTTTTCATATAAACAATTATTTAATAAGATGAAAACATCATAAAATCTTATATTAATGTTAGTTATCCCAAAGAACTACAGTTAATTACAGGACTGTAATTTTACACTTTACTTTGAAATAACAGAGGCATAAAAATATAAAATTAATTATTATTCATGTGCAGGACAGCATGTCTGCATCTTTTAGTTCATGAACTATCAAAGATAACTGCAATAAGAAATGTATTTAAAAATAAGTTAGCATAAGGGACATTTTTTGTTTGGCCATTTTATATCATTATCTTCATTCGAATGGGAATGGAGGACCTTTTGCAAAATGAAGTACAATCGAAGATGTAATATAAATACCAAAGAGGGATTGTAACATAATTTTTAATGTCATAAATATTATTACTGAGTATTCCTAGTGGAAGATAAGAAAGAATACTTCACTTGGCATAAATCATACATATAACCAATAATATTTTTTGTTTCACATGGAGAGTGCATGAGATGGTGTGTTGATGTCCTAAAGAGTTGATGTATAAACTAAAAAATATTTTCATGAGAATAACACAAAGATTATTATAATCATTAATGTTGGGTGTTCCTGAGAATAACTCACTTGTATTCATAGCACACAGCAAGAACAAATGCAAATGAAATGGGAGCAATGGGATGGTAATCAAATAAGTCATTTGTTTCCTTTCCAGAAAACGACTGATGGAGGGAACTGCGGAAGTATACTGGTTAGAGATGGGAAGTGACAGACCCATGATTGAGCCCACCGTGGGTCATTAGGAAGGGCATGCAGCCTTAATTTTCGATCTCCAATCTGTCTCTGCAAACCCCAAAATGGGATTTAATCGTGACATAAAACGGGAAATAACAACAAAACAACTGGTGAAAGAGATGAGGATAGGTAGGTTATGATAAAGCTCTGATATAATCCCCTTTTTTGTTCAGTTGCGGCCACCCTGCTTGGTTCAGTAAGATTTGGCATTTTGTGGAAAATGTATTATTGTTGATATCTGGAAGTGCAGCGAATAAAGGTCCAACTTCATATGTCCAGCATGTCATATGAGGTGATTAAAAGGGATGCAGGAGTGGATAAGGGCCGGGAAAATCCTATTTCTCTGAAGTTATTATCTTGCTGTTATGGCCACGCTAATAAGATATAAATTGAGAACAAACTGCCATCACTTAAAATAATATGCATGTCTCTAGCCCTTGTAAAATGCACGAGACAGGAAGCGACTAAAGAGGACTTAATCCCACCATGAAGCATTAAGAAGAGCATCCAGCCTTAATCCATCTGCTCCAACATGCATGTCCACCCCCAAAAGCATGGGGACTAATTGCGAGTGACATAAACGGTGCATCCATCTGGCCCTGAGTTAGGTATAGAATTCAGCCCTAATCTCAGTGTGGAGTAACTCATGTTTATGAAGGGGACAGGGAACCTACATGGATAAATAGAAACTGGAATGGGCTGAGGGGAACAGGAGCCTAAGGCCAGTTTCACACTGAAGTGGCACGTCGCATGCCAGTTGAAAACGAACATCTGGATATATGTGAAGCCTTTCACATAAAAGTGGCATGACACATCCCATGTGCCACATGCGACCTGCATCAGTATCAGGCAAGTCGCACTTGGTACATGTCACGCCACTTCTGTGTGAAAGATTTCATATATTTCCGGATGTTTGTTTTAAACTAGCGTGCCACGTGCCACTTTGGTGTGAAAGCAGCCTAATGGGTTTGTTAAGAAGTACTGTGAGGGGATGCATTACACCTCAAGTTACTTAGTTTAGATCTTAACCAGCTGCAACTCCTAACCATACAAAAGGAAATTTTAAGCAATGGAAGATGTTTAAGAGCCCTCATGATGTCAGCATGTCGAAATAATGATTTTCTGGCATAGTGATACTCGAACTTTACTATGTGTATACCTAAAACATTCAAAAGTTCTCTTAAGTTACTATACCTCTGAGAATCAACCTAAATAATCCTCTTGACTAACCTGTTTTACTAACTCTTATCTACACTTGAAAGACAATCAAAATTGAATTTATATATAAGATTTTAGTATTTTTCTATACAAATCATGTAATTAACAAAAGATCTTATTATTTTTCTGCACAAATCATCTAATTAACTAAAGATTTTGGTATTTTTCTATACAAATCATCTAATTAACTAAAGATTTTAGAATTTTTCTATACAAATCATCTAATTAACTAAGTTAAACATATTTAAGTGCCAAACAGTACACATCAGCAAGAGGCCCAAAGAACAAATCT
This sequence comes from Halocaridina rubra, assembly GCA_037179515.1. Lineage (NCBI taxonomy): Eukaryota > Metazoa > Arthropoda > Malacostraca > Decapoda > Atyidae > Halocaridina > Halocaridina rubra. Next base: position 58,916 of record JAXCGZ010002140.1, read on the forward strand.
AAACTATAAAACAAAAAGCCTAATTGCTATAGCTTAAGTAAATATCATCACAAATTTACAAATATATTTGTGATCGATTATTTAATTTTCAGTGTATAACCCCCCCCCCCAAGGAGCATCTTCTAAACTTTAATACGGTTACAGGTAGCAACATCCCCTAACCTGCTTCAGGTCCCCTCTGTTAATTATTGATACATCCCAAGATTTCCTTTGGCAATGACATAAAAACAACGGTATAATGGCATTATTACGTCAACAAATATTAGGTTGGATTAGGTTAGGGCATGCAGAGTAGGAAATAGTACAAAATTAATTGCTCTGGCATCATGCATTATTATATATTATAATTTATGTAAAAATAAGTTGATAATGGAATTAACAGATTCTTTTCCTTTGTCTCCATTTGACCTTTCCATCACCTGCAATAAGAAAAAAATTCTTAGAGCTCTACGCCTTTAACCTGAAGTTCCTGGCTAAGTTGGCCTTCCAAGACTTTATCTAATCTACAGTAAAACCCGTAAACGTAAACTAAATGCAGATAAGTAACGAGGTCAGTGACACTGAAATGCTGCCCTGACCCCAACGGGTCAGGTCAGGTCTAGATATGACCTCCCACTCATTACAACTCCCGAAGAGCCATAACGAAGGCGCATGCAAACAAGGAAATGACACCGTTCTTTCACACACACAAAGAAGAAGCATCGTCATATGAGACTGGCTTCAATCCAAACAATAGCTTCACTCTAATTTCACTGTGATATGAAGCTCAATTCACCATCATTATCAGTGATAATAAACGCGTATATACCTCTTCTTGGTCTATATGGTCTCCCATGCCTTCAGTGAACGGGAATCGAACTCAAAATCGAAGGAGAAAATAAAATAACCCAGAGATAAATTCACAGACGACCACCCCACGATGAAGGTCTTGTGTGTACTGTTTGTGATGTTTGATGACGTCACGCACTAACAGCTGTTTTGGGAAACAAAACCCACGCGCCATGCGTCGACTTATTTATCATCTTTTCTTCAAAAATAAAGTCGAATAAATGAATAATTACAATTGACAATGGGTCTAGTGGCCATACTACCAACAGTGCAGTATACTTTTATCAAATAAATTATAAAATATGTCTTAAACCGGGAAATAAATGAGAATAATTATTCTGAAATAAGTACGTAATGCAAATCTGAGTAGAAATGCTGTTTCATCCTCATCTCCCTATTAAGGTACTCTGAATAAGTATGAAAAATCTGAAATTTATCACATCACAGTTATGCTTAATAAGCCTGTTTATGCTGCTTTTTCATCTCCATCTATCTATCTATCTATGTGACTGTCTGTCTGTTTGTCCGTAGGTCTTTCTGACTTCAACTGTTTTTATATATTTGTTTTCTTCCTTTTTTCACGAGGAAATACTTGTTGAAGTCATTTTATAAATCAATGTTTATATAATTGAAATATTGGTTTATGTATGTATTAGATGTATAAATATTTTATATTTGGGAATGAGATATGCATTGAGAATATATATTAAATGTAAATAAAACTTCTTTTTAATCTGTGTTTTATTAAAGAATTAAGGAAGAAACATATACATACATCAACTAACACTAAAATAGTTGCATGAATCAGTAATTAAACACTTAAACTGATGGATAGACTGTACATGTAAACAAAGAAATGCGAAGTAAAATATATATATATATATATATATATATATATATATATATATATATATATATATATATATATATATATATATATATATCATTTTTTACCCCTGAACGGGACTCGAACCTAAGACACATAATTATTGTGCCAATACGCTATCAACTACAATCACTGAAGGGCTAAAAGGAAAAACCAACAACCAACCTCACACCTTAACTGCTTTACTAGAAATGAACGCATTTTATCTGAATGCCTTTTTGTTCATATTACAGCTTCTCATAACCTCACTCGTGGCTTCGTTTTTCCGCATTTAATTTGAATCCTAGCTATATAGGTATTAACAATAATCAAATAAACTCATGAATATTTTTTTTTTATCCCTGGCTGGGACTCGAGTCTAAGACAAATTATTATGTGTCTCAGGTTCAAGTCACGGTCATGGCTAAAAAAAATAATGATTTCACACATGGTAATGTGCTTGATTTTATATATATATATATATATATATATATATATATATATATATATATATATATATATATATATATATATATATATATATGCGTGTGTGTGTGTGTGTGTGTGTGTGTGGTGTGATTACCTAATTGTGATTACCTAATTGTGTTTACGGGAAAGAGCCCAAAGCTTGCATCTTCCCGTCTCCTCATCGGTTCCATTTTATACTTAGTCATACTTATCATACCTGTCCTTAAAACTATGGATTGAGATACCATTAACTACCTCCTCGCTTAGCCAATTCCAATTACCAACTACTCTTACATTGAAAAAGTGTTTCCTTACATCCTGCAAAGAAGTTTTCTTACCAAGCTTCAAACTATGACCTCTAGTTCTAGAGCCAGCCATATCAAAATATCCATCCCTATCCACTCTATCATAACCATGAAGGAATTTAAAGACTGTCACCATATCCCCCCTCACTCTTCTAGCTTCCAGTGATGCTAAGTCTAATTCCCTCAGCCTCTCATCATAACTGAGATTGCGTATTTCTGGCACCAGTTTCGTGGCATGTCTTTGAACTTTTTCAAGCTTAGCTATGTGCTTTTTCAAGTGCGGATTCCAAAAGGGGGCTGCATATTCGAGTTTTGGCCTCACATACGTTACATAAATATTTCTGAACATTTCCTTGTCCATGTGCCTGAAGGCTACCCTTACATATGATAAGAATGCATATGCTGCCCTTACTATGCCATTTATATGTATTTCTGGAGACAAATCTGCCAGTATGTTTACTCCTAGATCTCTCTCATTTTCTGTCTCTTGAAATTGTACTCCAGCCACCGAGTAGTCAAGCTTGGGCCTTCTTGCACTTGTACCCATTCTCATTACCTTACATTTTGAAGTATTGAATTTCATTAGCCACTTTTCTGACCACTCATGCAGATTATTTAGATCCTCCTGAAGTTCTCTACCATTGTTCTCGTTTTTTACTTTCTTCACAATCTTTGCATCATCTGCAAACATATTCATGAATGAATTTACAGACTCTGGTAGGTCATTTACATATACAAGGAAGAAAAGTGGCCCTAAAACTGAACCCTGTGGAACTCCACTACTAACTCTTCTCCATTCAGACACTGAGTGTCTTACTCTAACCCTCTGTTCCCTTCCTTCTAAGTAAGTTTTTATCCATTCCAAAACATTTCCACCTATTCTAGCCATTGATTGCAGCTTCCTAATAAGTCTCCCATGTGGAACAGTGTTGTCTTGAATATATTTCAAGACAGTTTATTTCTACGTACATTATGTAAGTGTTATTTTGCATATAGTTTCGTTTATTGTAACGTAAGTGCATGAATGTATACTTTTAGACTTAGCATGTATACTTATTAAGTTCTATCATGTATACACGTATATTCGTATGTATAATGTGTAGTTTATTAGGGAGGCTGGCCGTAGAAGACGTGGAGAAAGGAATGTAGGTCACTAATGGATTTTAGCCATTAACCCTTCACCTCCTTGATAACGCTTATTGCATCGCCTCGTTGAACAAAGAACTGTTGTAAGCAAGTCATAACTCAACTTAGTCCTAGTACCAAGGACCCCGACAAACTAGAGGAGTTTTGTGGGACTTTCTTACAAAATTTAGTTGCCGTCGTGAGATGCTACGAGGCACTCATTCTTACTGTGTTTGTTAACAGTACTTATAAGTTTATTATTAGTGGTACTCGTGAGACGTTACGAGACACTCAGGTAGAAGAACGTGATAGAGATACGTGGATCAGAAGATATTCAATGAGTTTGATTGGGAATCCCGTGATTGCTGACGACATCAGGGTTATCCGGATAGATGAGTACAGATGCAATGCAGATTTACCTTATTTCTAACAATATTTATAACTACGTGTGAGGGACAGAATGAGCTCATTTAATTGCACACTCGTAGGTAGAATGTATGTTAGAAAATTTATTATTCTGTATGAGGAAGTTTTACTTTAAGGTGAGGAGAGTTTATTTAAATATTCACATATCAACAGTTCATAAACCCCCTTATAAAATATGTGCATGTATGTCTATGCATGTAATATTAATTATATTTTATTGGTAGAGGATTTAATTTTGAGATCGTGGTAGGCCTCTACTGAAGCCGTGTCAGGATTTCCGAATTTAGGGGGTTATAAGATCGAAGGGTAAATAACACACAGGAAATCCTCCACAGCTTTTGGTCCTTCGAACCGGATGAGAATTGGTGTGGTAATGGTGAAAATAGTGTACATTTTAGATAAGCTCTCACCTTGTAAGAAGTTAGTGTAAAACTCTACGGTTAAAATCGTCCACATTTCAGCGAAAACTGGGAGGAGCATTGCATGTATTTGCATGAATATTGCAAATATAACTTTGAAATTTAAGTGGTTGTTGAAATAAATAAGAGAAGCCATTTCCCACGTGGATAAAGCGTTTCTCTATCTGTGGAAACGAAATATACTTTCGTAGTTGAGCGTCCATTAAGTAATTTGGATATTAGTACCCAATTTCGGCTGGGTGAACAGTGGTTTTTAGGGATTTGTGTGTTTACATATTTCCCATTTAACGATATCTAGAATGTCGTATTGATTCCTTTGTTTACGTAAATAAACAGAAGGTAGTGACCCACCTACTGCTAGGTGCACAGTGTCGTTTATTTGAGGAACAGTGTGGTTTGCATTACACTTTCCATTTACTGTTGCTGACTTAACAGTGTCGTTTAATTGATGAAAAGTGTGTTTTACACTTTGAGGATTGGCGTCATAATTGACGGAATTAAATAACTGTATGTTATTATCTTGAGATTTGGAAGATTGTCCTTTGATACTCTTTACAGAGTGATTGCCCGTTGCATTGTGGATGCATAAAGAAGATCGTGGATTCTTTGATGATAAAATTGCATCAACTATTTGTTTGTTGTTTTATGTTCTATTTGCTTTCTCAATATGTCGGTTAAACCTGGGGCATTAAAACGCCTTCGGGAATTGGTTCAACGTGATTGTGTTCAGTGTCAAACAGAACTTGCCAAAGATGATGAGACACTTGTTGTTAATTATTTAGAAAGATGTCATCATACGCTAACAGAAAGATTTGGAAGATATGATAGGAAATATGAAGAATATATCGAGTATAAGCCCCTGAAAAGAGATTCTGAAGAGGAGGATACAGAACATGACAATCTAGCTGAGACAGTAAATAATATTAGCTTAGCTGTCCTAGAACGGATTCGTAAGTTAGGAACTAAGAAGAGTACTGGAGCTCCTAGTTCCGAGAGTTCAAGCCTCCCCAGTGGGCAACCCACACCTAAATTTCCTGAAATAAAAATACCACTGTTCTCTGGAAACTATGATGAATGGAACGAGTTTTGGGATACGTTTGATAGTTTAGTACATAATACTTCTATGCCAACTATGACAAAGTTTACCATCTTGAGAAATGCCCTTAAAGGAGATGCAAAAGACACCATAAAGGGATATCCTGTTGCTAGTGAGAGTTATGATGAATGCATTCAACAGCTGCAAGCTGTTTATGCCAGCAAGGACAGGATTGTACGAAATTTAATGAGGAAATTGGTAAAAATACCAACTCCCTGTTCTAATTATTCATCACTTTTTTAAGTTCAAGCAGGAAGTAGAAGCCATTACTCGAAGTCTGAAAAATTATAAAGACATGGAGAACACTGATTGGGTGTTTTCAGAACTCGTGATGATGAAATTGCCAGAAGATGTTGAGAACTGGATTAGCATGAAAATAGACACAAAATATCCTACATATGAAACCCTCTTGAAGGAACTGGGAAAATATGTATATTATATAGAAGGCAACTTCACTAAAGATAACACAAAGGGAGAGACCCAAACCTCCCAGGGAGATGAGACCCAGTCCTATAAAAAGAATGTGGGTAGTTATGGTGCTACTGCAAAGGTAGTAAATAGTAAAACAGAATGTGTATTCTGTGGTTGGCAAGGTCATAAGTCTGAACACTGTAATAAAGTAGTAAGCATAAATGAACGCAAAGACAAATTGAGAAACAATAACAAATGTCTGAGATGTACTCAGTCAGGGCATTATACAAATAAATGTTACACTCAGTTAAACTGTAAGAAGTGTAAGAAAAATGGTCATCATGCAGCCTTGTGTTATGAACAAGAGTCATATTTTCGTAGAAGGTTTGAAGAACCTTCATTTCTGAATGAACAGTCAGAAAATGGTTCAAATATAGATGAGTCAAGCAATGAGCAAGAACATTCTGACTCAGGAAAGGACAAGAAACATGTTGGTGTGATGACTATGAAGGCAGTACAGAGGCAAATGGTGAAGCCGAGTTTACCTTCATGTGCTCTGCCTACTGCAAGTGGAAAAATAAGCAGCTCAAAGGGAAATCTTTGGGTAAACACTAGGTTATTCTTTGATACAGGTTCCCAGTGTTCCTTTATAACTAGGGAATTAGCTGAAAGGCTTAAATTAAGCCCAGTAGATGAAATGTCTCTTGGTATTGATGCATTTCGTTCTGAGACGAAGAAAGGAAGTTTTCCTGTTGTAAATGTAGTTATCAAATTGGGGAAAAGAAGAGCCAGAGTTAAATTACTCGTAGTTGATGACATGGTAATTAGCATCCACACCCCAGGACTAGCAAAGGCTGCAAATGTATTAAAGTCTAATGGTCACAAGTTGGCTGATGAAGATATTTATAGTGATGTACTGGAGAACATTGGCATTGTTATTGGTGCCTTACATTTTAGTCAGTTTGTTAGTGGTATTAGCAAGTGGGATGTCTATACTTTGATGGAAACACCTGGTGGTGTCATGTTGTATGGCCATATTCCTTGTGATACTCAACATGAACCCAGTAATGTGCAGAGGCATATTGTTATGCGAGTAGGAACACAGGTTTTTCCTACAGCTACTCAAGAGTTGATTGAAGTGGCCATAGAGCCAGTTAATAAGTTGTTGATTGAAGAGGCCATAGAGCCTGTTTATAAGTTGTGGGAGCCAGAGAGTATTGGAGTAAAGCTAGAAGTGCATTACAAAGATAAAACTACACTTAGAAGTTTTACAGATTCTGTTCCCTTGAAGCCTATCCACATTCCTCTCCTACACAATTTTCAGAGTGCCTTTGGACAAATAGAGTCTCTAATAGAACAGTTGGAGGAAATATTGGAGAATGTTCATGTAGGTTATTTGTTGGATGCTTGTACCAGTGAAGAGAAACAGTTTGATATATGCAATACTGCAGATGTAGAGTGGGAAAAGGCCAAAATATCACTGCAAGCATTGAAATCCAACAATGCAAGACTTCAAAGGGTACTGGATCAGCGCCTTTCTGAAAAATCTAGATCTCCTGACGTATCAATCTTTAGTTTAATCTGGAATATAAATACAGACAAGTTGTCGTTGAAAGGTCTGAAGGCTAGAGATGAAGTGCTGACAAAACAGAAACTTCTGTCACTGGTGGGCATATTTTTGGACCCCCTAGGTCTAATATCACCCTTACTAAGAAGAGGGAAAATTCTTATTCAGAGAGTTTGGTCTGAAAAGCTCTCATGGGAATAACTGTTGTCAGAAGTATACGAAGAGGAATCATCAAATTATGAAAGATATGAACGTCAAGCTGCCCAAAGGGTTAAAGAATTGTGGGCACGCTTAATAATTGATGATAAATTGTAGTACTGATGGGGAGACCCTCCATTTTTTCCCTTTTGGAGGGGCCCAGGATGTCTTGAATATATTTCAAGACAGTTTATTTCTACGTACATTATGTAAGTGTTATTTTGCATATAGTTTCGTTTATTGTAACGTAAGTGCATGAATGTATACTTTTAGACTTAGCATGTATACTTATTAAGTTCTATCATGTATACACGTATATTCGTATGTATAATGTGTAGTTTATTAGGGAGGCTGGCCGTAGAAGACGTGGAGAAAGGAATGTAGGTCACTAATGGATTTTAGCCATTAACCCTTCACCTCCTTGATAACGCTTATTGCATCGCCTCGTTGAACAAAGAACTGTTGTAAGCAAGTCATAACTCAACTTAGTCCTAGTACCAAGGACCCCGACAAACTAGAGGAGTTTTGTGGGACTTTCTTACAAAATTTAGTTGCCGTCGTGAGATGCTACGAGGCACTCATTCTTACTGTGTTTGTTAACAGTACTTATAAGTTTATTATTAGTGGTACTCGTGAGACGTTACGAGACACTCAGGTAGAAGAACGTGATAGAGATACGTGGATCAGAAGATATTCAATGAGTTTGATTGGGAATCCCGTGATTGCTGACGACATCAGGGTTATCCGGATAGATGAGTACAGATGCAATGCAGATTTACCTTATTTCTAACAATATTTATAACTACGTGTGAGGGACAGAATGAGCTCATTTAATTGCACACTCGTAGGTAGAATGTATGTTAGAAAATTTATTATTCTGTATGAGGAAGTTTTACTTTAAGGTGAGGAGAGTTTATTTAAATATTCACATATCAACAGTTCATAAACCCCCTTATAAAATATGTGCATGTATGTCTATGCATGTAATATTAATTATATTTTATTGGTAGAGGATTTAATTTTGAGATCGTGGTAGGCCTCTACTGAAGCCGTGTCAGGATTTCCGAATTTAGGGGGTTATAAGATCGAAGGGTAAATAACACACAGGAAATCCTCCACAAGTGTCAAATGCTTTCTGGAAGTCTAGGAATATGCAATCTGCCCAGCCCTCTCTTTCCTGTAAGATTTGGCTTACCTCATCATAGAATTCTAATAAGTTTGTTACTGTTGATCTACCTTCTCTGAAGCCATGTTGCCTCACTGACAAAAAGTTGAAGGATTCCAAACTATGCAGGTCAAGGAAACTGGTCTATAGTTCAGAGCCGTATCCCTCCTTCCCTTTTTGAAGATAGGTATCACATTTGCTTGTTTCCAGCATCTTGGAATCTCCCCCGACTCCAGTGACTCCTTAAATATGATACTTAGTGCCACTGGTATTGTGTTTGCGTATTTTTTAAACACATGAGGGGATATGTCATCAGGACCTGTAGCTTTATGAACATCTAAATCCATCAGCGCTTTGCATACCTCTGTGGCTGTAAGGTTGATGTTCTCTAATACCGGCCCTTGAGCTTCTATCACTGCAATCTGAGGGGGTGGGGTATTTTCTACTGTAAATACTGACTGAAACTCCTTGTTCAATTCTTTGCAGATCTCTTCATCCGCCTCAGTGATGCTTCCATCCGCTCTCTTTAGCCTTAAAACCTGTTCTTTTACCTTCAGTTTTCCTCTGATAAAGCTGTGGAAAAGCTTGGGATTTTCTTTAGCCTTCCTGGTGATGTCCCTCTCATAGTCTCTCTCTGCCTCTCTCCTTTTACTTAGGTAGTCATTTCTTGCTCTTTTGTAGGTTTGCCAGGCATTTATGTTTTTTCTCCTCCTATACCTTTTCCAGCATTTGTTTCTCCACTCCTTAGCTCTTTTACACTCATTATCGAACCATTTCTCTCTGGCATGAATTACACCTACTTTGGTGACAGGTATACAGCAATCTACTATCTACCTATATTTCTCACAAAAGATGTCATACATTTCTTGTACAGATTTGTTGTAAAATAAGGTTCTCCAGTCAATAACTGCAAAAAGCAAATTCATTTTGATGTAATCTCCTTTCCGATAGTTCCTCCTCATGTCCTCAGTGCCTCTACTCTCAGGAAGAATATCTTCAATGATATACTCCATCAACAACACACAGTGGTCACTCTTTCCAATTGGTGGTTCATACTCAATTCTTTCAATATCCAACACATTATCTGTGAACACTAGATCAAGTAGTGATGGCTCATCCCCACCCTTGGCCCTTGTTGGTTCCATTACATGTTGGTGTAGGAAATTCCCTTGTACGCAATCTAGGAATCTTGCCCCGAATGAGTCCTCACCACTGTGTGGGTCAAGATTTATCCAATCTATCTCTTTATGATTAAAGTCTCCCATAATCAAAATCCTACATTTTTTTTCCCGTGCCATGTTAACAACTGAGTTTATAACTTCAATAGTACCTATATGACTTTCCTCATAAACTTCAAGCCTATTTTGGTTCCTTGGTGGGTTGTATACAACATTTATTATAATGCTCTCTGACCCAGTATTTATGCGAGCAACAAGAAATTCCTTGAACTCACTTTCTATAGCCAAGTTTATTTCTTCGACTTGAATCCTTTCACTTATGAGCAGTGCTATCCCTCCACCAGTCCTCTCAGATCTTTCAACCCTTAGTATTCTGAAGCCCTTAGGAAAAACTGTGACACTGTTTATGTCCTCACTCAACTTAGTCTCTGTAATTGCTACTATATCTGCCTTACTGTTGTGAATCCTATCTTTTAATTCTACTGCCTTACCAGCTAATCCATCAGCATTTGTATCAGCATTTGTGTGTGTTTTTGAAAACATGAATCATATTTCCCCTGACAGGGATTCAAACCTAAGAGATAATTACTGTGCCAAGGCACTACCATCTACACCACTGAAGGTCTAAGGAAGAAGCTAACATCAGAGCTAACTACCTAGCTAGGAAAGAAGGCAGAAGAGTTTTCGTTCATATTACGTCTTTTTCCAACCTCTCTCGCGGATTCGTTTTCGCATTTAATTCAAAACCCAGTCTATATTGGAATGAATAATAATAAAATAAACACATTGCCATGCGAAAACATGAATCATATTTTATCCCTGACTGGGACTTGAACCTAAAGCACTACTCTCTCTCTCTCTCTCTCTCTCTCTCTCTCTCTCTCTCTCTCTCTCTCTCTCTCTCTCTCTCTCTCTCTCTCTCTCTTTAGGCCTATCCAAGTGCATAGTTTGTGGTTAGCCAGTGGTTACTACTCTCTAAGTGCCTGACTGGGGATAACATCATTTGAGGTAACCCATTTTGTTAGCTTCTCCATCAAATAACATGGAAACATTGCATATTTTGCATAGAATATACTTCGAGAGTTGACAATAGAAGGCCATTCCATAGAAATGGACCTATCAATATTTAGGTAAATGGATAATTCGTCGATGGTGCTTTAGGGTGTATGAAATCCTGTTTATCAGCACCAGTTGGCAATAAAAATAATCTTATGTAACTATTAACAAAACTAATATAATTTTCAGTAATTATACGTTTTTTTGCATATGAAAATCATATTAAAATAAAGTTAGCAGTAAAATATAAATCAATTAAGCTAAATTAGATATAAACATAATACACATACACAGCATAGAACATCATTTGGTGTAAACCTCCACCCAAGAATAGATACATAGGGTCATGGAAGACCCATGAGTGGTTATTAAGTTCACGTGTAGTCTACAGTCAGTTTATTTTTGACAAGTTAATAATTTTGACTAACATTGCATACTTAACTATTTATATACTTAAAAACTTATATCAAGACCATTAAAAATTTAGAGTTTTTATTGGATTGTGAATAGTCAGTGTAGTGGGATCTTTATTTATATTTATTCATGCTACAACCTAAATACAAAAATTCTCAAATTAATTATTATACTATAAAATATTAAATTCACATATTATATATTATATATATATATATATATATCCCAAAGCTCGTAAATGTATGTATTTACCTAATTGTGTTTATGGGAAAGAGCCCAAAGCTCGTATCTTCCCGTCTCCTCATCGGTTCCATTTTATACTTAGTCATACTTATCATACCTGTCCTTAAAACTAGGGATTGAGATAGCGTTAACTACCTCCTCGCTTAGCCAATTCCAATTATCAACTACTCTTATACTGAAAAAGTATTTCCTTACATCCTTCAAAGAAGTTTTCTTACCAAGCTTCAAACTATGACCTCTAGTTCTTGAGCCAGCCATATCAAAATATCGATCCCTATCCACTCTATCATAACCATGCAGGAATTTAAAGACTGTCACCATATCCCCCCTCAACCTTCTAGCTTCGAGTGATGGTAAGTCTAATTCCCCCAGCCTCTCATCATAACTGAGATTGCGTATTTCTGGCACCAGTTTCGTGGCATGTCTTTGAACTTTTTCAAGCTTAGCTATGTGCTTTTTCAAGTGTGGATTCCAAAAGGGGGCTGCATATTCGAGTTTTGGCCTCAAATAGGTTACATAAATATTTCTGAACATTTCCTTGTCCATGTGCCTGAAGGCTACCCTTACATTTGATAAGAATGCATATGCTGCCCTTACTATGCCATTTATATGTATTTATGGAGACAAATCTGCCAGTTTGTTTACTCCTCCAATTCCCTTATATCCTTTATCCCCTCCCCTTTTTCTCCTCCTATCCTATCCCATCCCATCATCCCTAGATCTCTCTCATTTTCTGTCTCTTGAAGTTGTACTCCAGCCACCGAGTAGTCAAGCTTGGGCCTTCTTGCACTTGTACCCATTCTCATTACTTTACATTTTGAAGTATTGAATTATTTTAGCTACTTTTCTGACCACTCATGCAGACTATTTAGACCCTCCTGAAGTTCTCTACCATTGTTCTCGATTTTTACTTTCTTCACAATCTTTACATCATCTGCAAACATATTCATGAATGAATTTACAGACTCTAGTAGGTAATTTACATATACAAGGAACAAAAGTGGCCCTAAAACTGAACCCTGTGGAACTCCACTACTAACTCTTCTCCATTCAGACACTGAGTCTTACTCTAACCCTCTGTTCCCTTCCTTCTAAGTAAGTTTTTATCCATTCCAAGACATTTCCACCTATTCTAGCCATTGATTGCAGCTTCCTAATAAGTCTCCCATGTGGAACAGTGTCAAAACGCTTTCTACAAGTCTAGGAATATGCAATCTGGCCAGCCCTCTCTTTCCTGTAAGATTCGGCTTACCTCATCATAAAATTCTAATAAGTTTGTTACTGTTGATCTACCTTCTCTGAAGCCATGTTGCCTCACTGACAAAATGTTGAAGGATTCCAAGTGAAGAGAGATATGTTTCCTCAGTAGTTTCTCCATAACTTTGCAAACCATGCTGGTCAAGGAAACTGGTCTATAGCTTAGAGCCGTATCCCTCCTTCCCTCTTTGAAGATAGGTATCACGTTTGCTTGTTTCCAGCATCTTGGAATCTCCCCTGAATCCAGTGACTTTTTAAATATGATACTTAGTGCCACTGATATTGAGTTTGTGCATTTTCTAAGTACACGAGGGGATATATCATCAAGACCTGTAGCTTTATGGACATCTAACTCCTTCAGCGCTTTGCACACCTCTGTGGCTGTAAGGATGATGTTCTCTAATACCGGCCCTTGAGCTTCTATCTCTGCAATCTGAGGGGGTGGGGTATTTTCTACTGTAAATACTGACTGAAACTCCTTGTTCAATTCTTTGCAGATCTCTTCATCCGTCTCAGTGATGCTTCCATCCACTCTCTTTAGCCTTAAAACCTGTTCTTTTACCTTCAGTTTTCCTCTGATAAAGCTGTGGAAAAGCTTGGGATTTTCTTTAGCCTTCCTGGTGATGTCCCTCTCATAGTCTCTCTCTGCCTCTCTTCTTTTACTTAGGTAATCATTTCTTGCTCTTTTGTAGGTTTGCCAGGCATTTATGTTTTTTCTCCTCCTATACCTTTTCCAGCATTTGTTTCTCCACTCCTTAGCTCTTTTACCCTCATTATCGAACCATTTCTCTCTGGCATGAATTACACCTACTTTGGTGACAGGTATGCAGCAATCTACTATCTTCCCATATTTCTCACAAAAGATGTCATACAGTCCTTGTACAGATTTGTTGTAAAATAAGGTTCTCCAGTCAATAATTGCAAAATGCTCATTCATTTTGATGTGTGTGAAAGCATGAATCATATTTCCCCTGACAGGGATTCAAACCTAAGAGATAATTACTGTACCAAGGCACTACCAACTACACCACTGAAGGTCTAAGAAAGAAGCTAACGTCAGAGCTAACTACCTAGCTAGGAAAGAAGGCAGAAGAGTTTTCGTTCGTATTACGGATTTTTCCAACCTCTCTCATGGGTTTGTTTTCACACTTATTTCAAAATCCAGTCTATAATGGAATCAATAATAATAAAATAAACATATTGACATGTGAAAACATGAATCATATTTTATTCCTGACCGGGACTCGAACCTAAAGCACTGCCAACTACTCTCTCTCTCTCTCTTTGGGCCTATCCAAGTGCATTGTTTGTGGTTAGCCAGTGGTTACTACTCTCGAAGTGCCTGACTGGGGATAACATCATTTGAGGAGACCCATTTTGTCAGCTTCTTCATCAAATAACATGGAAACAGTGCATGTTTTCATGGAATATACTTTGAGAGTGGACAATATAAGGCATTTTCATAGAAATGAACCTATCAAAATTTAAGTAACTATAAACGTGCTAATGGGCCATTATAATGAGTAAAATCCGGTTTATCAGCACCAGATGGCAATAAACAATAATCTTATGTAACTATTAACAAAAAATAATATAATTTTCAGCAATTATACGTTTTTTGCATATGAAAATCATATTAAAATAAAGTTAGCAGTAAATAATAAAAAATAAACTAAATTAGATATGAACATAATACACATTTATAGCATAGATCATCATTTGGTGTAAATCTTCACCGAAGAATAGGCAGGATGTGGAGGACCCGTGAGTGGTTATTAACTTCAGTGTAGTCTACAGATAAAACATATATAATTCAATTAACAAACCAAGTTTATTTATTTTAGACAAGTTAATCATTTTAAATAACTTTGCTTACTTAACTATTTATATACTTAAAAACTTAAATCAAGACCATTTAAAATTTAGTTTTTATTGGATGATGAATAGTCAGTGTAGAGGGATCTTGAGTTTTATTTATAAGTTCATGCTACAACTTAAATGCAAAACTCCTCAAATTAATTATCATACCATTAAATATTAAATTAACATTATCAATCAAATAAAAAGCATAATAAAGCAATTTTTAATTAAACTAAGTCTTTCACATCTTCAAAGTTAAGTAAATCAAAATCTCGCCTCATTACAGAGTACTTCCTCTAGTTCGTGAAATATGTCCATTAGGATGGAATAGAAAGTGAGGAAACACAATGACAGTGTCATCACTGAAGAGGGGGGAAAACAGGGTCCAGCTCTAGTAGCGGTTAGATGTCCTCCTCTCATCTCCAGACAACCCTACTGCTAGTAGCCAGCAGCTTGAAGTCAACTCCTCCTGCCAGATTAACTGGATTTCTTCCTTTACTTCTTTCCCTTGTAGGAAATTTGATAACGAAAGGAAGACATTCTCATTTTCGTTCTCTCTCTCTCTCTCTCTCTCTCTCTCTCTCTCTCTCTCTCTCTCTCTCTCTCTCTCTCTCTCTCTCTCTCTGAGTTGCTTTCCCGAATGGTTGAATTACGTCACTATTTTTTTTTTACTTTTTTTACTTTCATCATTATTATTATTATTATTATTATTATTATTATTATTATTATTATTATTATTATTATTATTATTTTTATTATTATTCGTGTTTACGGCATCCCAGAATTGAAATGTAAGGGTCTACGGAGCGTTCTTAATGGGAACCCCACCATTATCTTTACGTGGAGAGCTGCATGACATATTTGAATGACTTCTCTCCTGTCTTAGCTCATAGTAAGTGAGCTTTACTATTTGGATTCCATTTCCAATGGCGTGTTCAATAGAGCTGATGAGTTGGCAAGGCATAGGAGACAACAGACGTCACTGCTGTCCCTAAGGAATTCTTGGCATAAAAATAGTTCCTCGATTCCGTCCAACTTCAGCCTGCTCTAGCTCAGGTTCCATTTATTTAATGTATTAATTCCGATATTTCACAATAATAATTTTAATCTATCTATCTATCTATCTATCTATCTATCTATCTATCTATCTGTCTGTCTATCTATCTATCTCTATTTTTCTCTTTTCCTGTTATGGGGTTTGCAGGGAATGGTCTATGAATCCAAAGTTGAGGAACAGCACTTTTCAAGTGTTTACCAAAGAGGATTTAGAAATAGTCTTAGTTTTAGTCTTCTTAAAGAGGACACCTCTTTTGAAGAGGACAAAAGAGGAAACTGACGCTGCAACAACACTTTAGAGAGAGAGAGAGAGAGAGAGAGAGAGAGAGAGAGAGAGAGAGAGAGAGAGAGAGAGAGAGAGAGAGAGAGAGAGAGAGAGAGAGAGAGAGAGAGATTTAAAATTGTCTGAAAAGAAGATATAATAGTCCCTTTCAGGAGCTTCCTTTACATACATATTGTTAAGGAAAAGTCTTGCCGGGATAAAATGAGGTCGTAAGGTTTCTAAAATGCAACTTATGTTAAGCAGAATGTAAACACGTGTTTGTAATAAATATATATATATATATATATATATATATATATATATATATATATATATATATATATATATATATATATATATATATATATATATATATATATATATATATATATGTGTGTGTGTGTGTGTGTGTGTGTGTGTGTGTGTGATTACCTAATTGTGATTACCTAATTGTATTTACGGGAAAGAGCCCAAAGCTCGTATCTTCCCGTCTCCTCATCGGTTCCATTTTATACTTAGTCATACTTATCATACCTGTCCTTAAAACTAGGGATTGAGATAGCATGAACTACCTCCTCGCTTAGCCAATTCCAATTATCAACTACTCTTACACTGAAAAAGTATTTCCTTATATCCTGGAAAGAAGTTTTCTTACGAAGCTTCAAACTATGACCTCTAGTTCTAGAGCCAGCCATATCAAAATATCGATCCCTATCCACTCTATCATAACCATGAAGGAATTTAAAGACTGTCAACATATCCCCCCTCACTCTTCTAGCTTCGAGTGATGGTAAGTCTAATTCCCTCAGCCTCTCATCATAACTGAGATTGCGTATTTCTGGCACCAGTTTCGTGGCATGTCTTTGAACTTTTTCAAGCTTAGCTATGTGCTTTTTCAAGTGCGGATTCCAAAAGGGGGCTGCATATTCGAGTTTTGGCCTCACATAGGTTACATAAATATTTCTGAACATTTCCTTGTCCATGTGCCTGAAGGCTACCCTTACCTTTGATAAGAATGCATATGCTGCCCTTACTATGCCATTTATATGTATTTCTGGAGACAAATCTGCCAGTATGTTTACTCCTAGATCTCTCTCATTTTCTGTCTCTTGAAGTTGTACTCCAGCCACCGAGTAGTCAAGCTTGGGCCTTCTTGCACTTGTACCCATTCTCATTACCTTACATTTTGAAGTATTGAATTTCATTAGCCACTTTTCTGACCACTCATGCAGACTATTTAGATCCTCCTGAAGTTCTCTACCATTGTTCTCGTTTTTTACTTTCTTCACAATCTTTGCATCATCTGCAAACATATTCATGAATGAATTTACAGACTCTGGTAGGTCATTTACATATACAAGGAAGAAAAGTGGCCCTAAAACTGAACCCTGTGGAACTCCACTACTAACTCTTCTCCATTCAGACACTGAGTGTCTTACTCTAACCCTCTGTTCCCTTCCTTCTAAGTAAGTTTTTATCCATTCCAAAACATTTCCACCTATTCTAGCCATTGATTGCAGCTTCCTAATAAGTCTCCCATGTGGAACAATGTCAAACGCTTTCTGGAAGTCTAGGAATATGCAATCTGCCCAGCCCTCTCTTTCCTGTAAGATTTGGCTTACTTCATCATAAAATTCTAATAAGTTTGTTACTGTTGATCTACCTTCTCTGAAGCCATGTTGCCTCACTGACAAAAAGTTGAAGGATTCCAAGTGAAGAGAGATATGTTTCCTTAGTAGTTTCTCCATAACTTTGCAAACTATGCTGGTCAAGGAAACTGGTCTATAGTTCAGAGCCGTATCCCTCCTTCCCTTTTTGAAGATAGGTATCACATTTGCTTGTTTCCAGCATCTTGGAATCTCCCCCGACTCCAGTGACTCCTTAAATATGATACTTAGTGCCACTGATATTGTGTTTGTGCATTTTTTAAGCACATGAGGGGATATGTCATCAGGACCTGTAGCTTTATGAACATCTAAATCCATCAGCGCTTTGCATACCTCTGTGGCTGTAAGGTTGATGTTCTCTAATACCGGCCCTTGAGCGTCTATCACTGCAATCTGAGGGGGTGGGGTATTTTCTACTGTAAATACTGACTGAAACTCCTTGTTCAATTCTTTGCAGATCTCTTCATCCGTCTCAGTGATGCTTCCATCTGCTCTCTTTAGCCTTAAAACCTGTTCTTTTACCTTCAGTTTTCCTCTGATAAAGCTGTGGAAAAGCTTGGAATTTTCTTTAGCCTTCCTGCTGATGTCCCTCTCATAGTCTCTCTCTGCCTCTCTCCTTTTACTTAGGTAGTCATTTCTTGTTCTTTTGTAGGTTTGCCAGGCATTTATGTTTTTTCTCCTCCTATACCTTTTCCAGCATTTGTCTCTCCACTCCTTAGCTCTTTTACACCCATTATCGAACCATTTCTCTCTGGCATGAATTACACCTACTTTGGTGACAGGTATGCAGCAATCTACTATCTTCCCATATTTCTCACAAAAGATATCATACATTTCTTGTACAGATTTGTTGTAAAATAAGGTTCTCCAGTCAATAACTACAAAAAGCTCATTCATTTTTATGTAATCTCCTTTCGGATAGTTCCTCCTCATGTCCTCAGTGCCTCTACTCTCAGGAAGAATATCTTCAATGATATACTCCATCAACAACACACAGTGGTCACTCTTTCCAATTGGTGGTTCATACTCAATTCTTTCAATATCCAACACATTATCTGTGAACACTAGATCAAGTAGTGATGGCTCATCCCCACCCCTGGCCCTTGTTGGTTCCATTACATGTTGGTGTAGGAAATTCCCTTGTACGCAATCTAGGAATCTTGCCCCAAATGAGTCCTCACCACTGTGTGGGTCAAGATTTATCCAATCTATCTCTTTATGATTAAAGTCTCCCATAATCAAAATCCTACATTTTTTTTCCCGTGCCATGTTAACAACTGAGTTTATGACTTCAATAGTACCTATATGACTTTCCTCATAAACTTCAAGCCTATTTTGGTTCCTTGGTGGGTTGTATACAACAGTTATTATAATGCTCTCTGACCCAGTATTTATGCGAGCAACAAGAAATTCCTTGAACTCACTTTCTATAGCCAAGTTTATTTCTTCAACTTGAATTTTTTCACTTATGAGCAGTGCTATCCCTCCACCAGTCCTCTTAGATCTTCCAACCCTTAGTATTCTGAAGCCCTTAGGAAAAACTGTGACACTGTTTATGTCCTCACTCAACTTAGTCTCTGTAATTGCTACTATATCTGCCTTACTGTTGTGAATCCTATCTTTTAATTCTACTGCCTTACCAGCTAATCCATCGGCATTTGTATATAACAATCTTAATGAGGCCCCATCTCCTGATCTTCTGTCATTATCTTCTTTATCTCCCCTTTGTCTGGAAGAACTCTGTAATGAAAATTTTTCTTCTCTTCTTCATTTCTCTCATCATTTAACCTTCTTGCCTTTTCCAACAAGTTTTTGATCTTTTCCATCTCTTCCTGTGTTCTGTATCGTCTAATGAACACTTCTTTGAATTCTTGAAGGTCTTTTAGACTTTTTTTTCTCAACAATATTTCCCTACATGTTTCCCCTCTCTCAAAGGTTACTTTTGTTGGTCTCGGCTTTCCTTCCCTCGAATATTTACCTAGTTGGTGCATGTTTACATTATCCTCAGGACCACATACTACTCCAAGCTTTCTTATCAGGTCTACAACCCTAGCTTTATTTTCTTCAAGTCTCCCCTGCCATGTTGGCTCCTGGGATTCTCTTATGCCTGAGATTACCACTGTCTTCTCCTTATCAAGTGCCTGTCTGATGAGTGGGTTTGCCCTTTCCATCACAACGTCTTTCATTTTTTCGATTACTGTCTCTTTATAGTCAACTGTTTGTATGTTTTCCAGTGCCACCACCTTTACAGCCTCTTTTACTGCCACATTCCCCTTTAGTGCATCAGCAAAGGAAGTTTTCATGGCATCATTTTCCATATTCAGCTCCTGGAACTCTTTTCTGAACTGTTCAATGTTTTTCTTAATCTGGATATTCCAAGCAGCAATCTCGTCTCTCTCAAAAGAGAGCAGTGAACTAACATCTAACTCCTTTAGGTTGTCATTCAGCTGTTTGTTTTTATCTTCTTGTTTAGAAATTCTAGATTCTAGTTGACTCCTTTCCCCTTCCAGCTTCTTTATTCTTTTTTCTAGTTCCTTTCTCTCCTGCCCTTGTGCTTTATTTGCTTCCTCCAAAGTTCTTATTTGCTCTCTGAGTGTTTCATTCTCTTTCATTTCTCCATCCATATTCCGAATTTTATCATCAAGGCTTATAACCATTGCCTCTAAATTCTGTGTGTGTGTGTGTGATTACCTAATTGTGATTACCTAATTGTGTTTACGGGAAAGAGCCCAAAGCTCGTATCTTCCCGTCTCCTCATCGGTTCCATTTTATACTTAGTCATACTTATCATACCTGTCCTTAAAACTAGGGATTGAGATAGCATTAACTACCTCCTCGCTTAGCCAATTCCAATTATCAACTACTCTTACACTGAAAAAGTATTTCCTTACATCCTGCAAAGAAGTTTTCTTGCGAAGCTTCAAACTATGACCTCTAGTTCTAGAGCCAGCCATATCGAAATATCGATCCCTATCCACTCTATCATAACCATGAAGGAATTTAAAGACTGTCACCATATCCCCCCTTACTCTTCTAGCTTCGAGTGATGGTAAGTCTAATTCCCTCAGCCTCTCATCATAACTGAGATTGCGTATTTCTGGCACCAGTTTCGTGGCATGTCTTTGAACTTTTTCAAGCTTAGCTATGTGCTTTTTCAAGTGCGGATTCCAGAAGGGGGCTGCATATTCGAGTTTTGGCCTCACATAGGTTACATAAATATTTCTGAACATTTCCTTGTCCATGTGCCTGAAGGCTACCCTGACATTTGATAAGAATGCATATGCTGCCCTTACTATGCCATTTATATGTATTTCTGGAGACAAATCTGCCAGTATGTTTACTCCTAGGTCTCTCTCATTTTCTGTCTCTTGAGTTGTACTCCAGCCACCGAGTAGTCAAGCTTGGGCCTTCTTGTGATTACCTAATTGTGATTACCTAATTGTGCTTACGGGAAAGAGCCCAAAGCTCGTATCTTCCCGTCTCCTGATCGGTTCCATTTTTAGACTTAGTGATACTTATCACATAAAAGGTGTGTGTGTGTGTGTGTGTGTGTGTGTGTGTGTGTGTGTGTGTGTGTGTGTGTGATTGCCTAATTGTGATTACCTAATTGTGTTTACGGGAAAGAGCCCAAAGCTCGTATCTTCCCGTCTCCTCATCGGTTCCATTTTATACTTAGTCATACTTATCATACCTGTCCTTAAAACTAGGGATTGAGATAGCATTAACTACCTCCTCGCTTAGCCAATTCCAATTATCAACTACTCTTACACTGAAAAAGTATTTCCTTACATCCTGCAAAGAAGTTTTCTTACGAAGCTTCAAACTATGACCTCTAGTTCTAGAGCCAGCCATATCGAAATATCGATCCCTATCCACTCTATCATAACCATGAAGTAATTTAAAGACTGTCACCATATCCCCCCTTACTCTTCTAGCTTCGAGTGATGGTAAGTCTAATTCCCTCAGCCTCTCATCATAACTGAGATTGCGTATTTCTGGCACCAGTTTCGTGGCATGTCTTTGAACTTTTTCAAGCTTAGCTATGTGCTTTTTCAAGTGCGGATTCCAGAAGGGGGCTGCATATTCGAGTTTTGGCCTCACATAGGTTACATAAATATTTCTGAACATTTCCTTGTCCATGTGCCTGAAGGCTACCCTTACATTTGATAAGAATGCATATGCTGCCCTTACTATGCCATTTATATGTATTTCTGGAGACAAATCTGCCAGTATGTTTACTCCTAGGTCTCTCTCATTTTCTGTCTCTTGAAGTTGTACTCCAGCCACCGAGTAGTCAAGCTTGGGCCTTCTTGTGATTACCTAATTGTGATTACCTAATTGTGTTTACGGGAAAGAGCCCAAAGCTCGTATCTTCCCGTCTCCTGATCGGTTCCATTTTTAGACTTAGTGATACTTATCACATAAAATGTGTGTGTGTGTGTGTGTGTGTGTGTGTGTGTGTGTGTGTGTGTGTGTGTGTGTGTGTGATTACCTAATTGTGATTACCTAATTGTGTTTACGGGAAAGAGCCCAAAGCTCGTATCTTCCCGTCTCCTCATCGGTTCCATTTTAGACTTAGTGATACTTATCGTACCTGTCCTTAAAACTATGGATTGAGATAGCATTAACTACCTCCTCGCTTAGCCAATTCCAATTATCAACTACTCTTACACTGAAAAAGTATTTCCTTACATCCTGCAAAGAAGTTTTCTTACCAAGCTTCAAACTATGACCTCTAGTTCTAGAGCCAGCCATATCGAAATATCGATCCCTATCCACTCTATCATAACCATGAAGGAATTTAAAGACTGTCACCATATCCCCCCTTATTCTTCTAGATTCGAGTGATGGCAAGTCTAATTCCCTCAGCCTCTCATCATAACCGAGATTGCGTATTTCTGGCACCAGTTTCGTGGCATGTCTTTGAACTTTTTCAAGCTTAGCTATGTGCTTTTTCAAGTGCGGATTCCAAAAGGGGGCTGCATATTCGAGTTTTGGCCTCACATAGGTTACATAAATATTTCTGAACATTTCCTTGTCCATGTGCCTGAAGGCTACCCTTACATTTGATAAGAATGCATATGCTGCCCTTACTATGCCATTTATATGTATTTCTGGAGACAAATCTGCCAGTATGTTTACTCCTAGATCTCTCTCATTTTCTGTCTCTTGAAGTTGTACTCCAGCCACCGAGTAGTCAAGCTTGGGCCTTCTTGCACTTGTACCCATTCTCATTACCTTACATTTTGAGGTATTGAATTTCATTAGCCACTTTTCTGACCACTCATGCAGATTATTTAGATCCTCCTGAAGTTCTCTACCATTGTTCTCGTTTTTTACTTTCTTCACAATCTTTGCATCATCTGCAAACATATTCATGAATGAATTTACAGACTCTGGTAGGTCATTTACATATACAAGGAACAAAAGTGGCCCTAAAACTGAACCCTGTGGAACTCCACTACTAACTCTTCTCCATTCAGACACTGAGTGTCTTACTCTAACCCTCTGTTCCCTTCCTTCTAAGTAAGTTTTTATCCATTCCAAGACATTTCCACCTATTCTAGCCATTGATTGCAGCTTCCTAATAAGTCTCCCATGTGGAACAGTGTCAAACGCTTTCTGGAAGTCTAGGAATATGCAATCTGCCCAGCCCTCTCTTTCCTGTAAGATTTGGCTTACTTCATCATAAAATTCTAATAAGTTTGTTACTGTTGATCTTCCTTCTCTGAAGCCATGTTGCCTCACTGACAAAAAGTTGAAGGATTCCAAGTGAAGAGAGATATGTTTCCTTAGTAGTTTTTCCATAACTTTGCAAACTATGCTGGTCAAGGAAACTGGTCTATAATTCAGAGCCGTATCCCTCCTTCCCTTTTTGAAGATAGGTATCACATTTGCTTGTTTCCAGCATCTTGGAATCTCCCCCGACTCCAGTGACTCCTTAAATATGATACTTAGTGCCACTGATATTGTGTTTGCGCATTTTTTAAGCACATGAGGGGATATGTCATCAGGACCTGTAGCTTTATGAATATCTAAATCCATCAGCGCTTTGCATACCTCTGTGGCTGTGAGGTTGATGTTCTCTAATACCGGCCCTTGAGCTTCTATCACTGCAATCTGAGGGGGTGGGGTATTTTCTACTGTAAATACTGACTGAAACTCCTTGTTCAATTCTTTGCAGATCTCTTCGTCCATCTCAGTGATGCTTCCATCCGCTCTCTTTAGCCTTAAAACCTGTTCTTTTACCTTCAGTTTTCCTCTGATAAAGCTGTGGAAAAGCTTGGGATTTTCTTTAGCCTTCCTGGTGATGTCCCTTTCATAATCTCTCTCTGCCTCTCTCCTTTTACTTAGGTAGTCATTTCTTGCTCTTTTGTAGGTTTGCCAGGCATTTATGTTTTTCTCCTCCTATACCTTTTCCAGCATTTGTCTTTCCACTCCTTAGCTCTTTTACACCCATTATCGAACCATTTCTCTCTGGCATGAATTACACCTACTTTGGTGACAGGTATGCAGCAATCTACTAACTTCCCATATTTCTCACAAAAGATGTCATACATTTCTTGTACAGATTTGTTGTAAAATAAGGTTCTCCAGTCAATAACTGCAAAAAGCTCATTCATTTTGATGTAATCTCCTTTCGGATAGTTCCTCCTCATGTCCTCAGTGCCTCTACTCTCAGGAAGAATATCTTCAATGATATACTCCATCAACAACACACAGTGGTCACTCTTTCCAATTGGTGGTTCATACTCAATATTTTCAATATCCAACACATTATCTGTGAACACTAGATCAAGTAGTGATGGCTCATCCCCACCCCTGGCTCTTGTTGGTTCCATTACATGTTGGTGTAGGAAATTCCCTTGTACGCAATCTAGGAATCTTGCCCCAAATGAGTCCTCACCACTGTGTGGGTCAAGATTTATCCAATCTATCTCTTTATGATTAAAGTCTCCCATAATCAAAATCCTACATTTTTTCTCCCGTGCCATGTTAACAACTGAGTTTATGACTTCAATAGTACCTATATGACTTTCCTCATAAATTTCAAGCCTATTTTGGTTCCTTGGTGGGTTGTATACAACAGTTATTATAATGCTCTCTGACCCAGAATTTATGCGAGCAACAAGAAATTCCTTGAACTCACTTTCTATAGCCAAGTTTATTTCTTCAACTTGAATCCTCTCACTTATGAGAAGGGGAAACATACACCTTTATAGAACCTGAGTTCTTGAAGATACTGTTCTTCCACAGACTTCATGTCTCTAATGATGTACTCTCTCAGCTTGACCAGCAAACGGGAAACTTTCACACAAGTTATAATACTTCATATCTAGTTTGAAGCCTATATGAATACATTTCCAAATGTAGGACAGATGACTCAGCCAAAATCAA
The DNA here is from genome assembly GCA_037179515.1 of Halocaridina rubra. NCBI lineage: Eukaryota > Metazoa > Arthropoda > Malacostraca > Decapoda > Atyidae > Halocaridina > Halocaridina rubra. The sequence goes on from JAXCGZ010002140.1 coordinate 84,180, forward strand.
GAGTCTTCTCATACATCTAGTAGATTTTGGAATATTTAGGACACTATCCATTATCTATCTGTCTATCTATTTTTCTATCTATCTATCTATCTGTCTGTCTATCTATCTAGATGCAAGGCCAGTAATCCCTAAGGGATGGACGAGTCAAACTATATATTCATTAACCTTTACTTCAGTCAGTACTAACACATCCATCTTTCCCCTCAAGACTATGGTGCCAGTCTCCTCTCTTTTACTGTCACTCGTTTGATAATCACGCAGTTGCTAATGTGGATGAAGTTTTATTGCCAGAACCTCCTCGTATGACTTGACACAAGTACAATAGATTCCATTTTAAGGTGAGTTCAGTAAGGTTTCATGACTCAAATATATTAATCTCAGGGATATGCGACGGTTCATTAAAAAATGTACTCAATTAGTCTGTTGACTTGCCAGTGGTTAGAAAACGGTAATGGAAGGTTTGACTTTGACTGTTCCAAGAGTAGACCTGTGGTTTACTGACAGTGTAAACATTTGGTCTGTTGACTTTAAAGGGGTTAGGAAATAAATGACACTCATAAATATATATCTTATATCACTCAGAAGTGAGTATACACAAGGAATGAATGAGATTTTCAACCATTTTTGGCTGTATGCTAATTAAGTAGGTTGTATTTTTTCAGCAATCACCTGTTTTATGCAGGTATTTATTCTGGGATTGGATGGATTCGGTTTTACGTCACGAATTCCCTTTTCTACTAAGGGCTAGGACGGTTGCCTTCTTGCGAAGGACTTGTTTTGGCAGATGTAATCGTTACACTGAGTGCATGCCCTTACTAACCTCAGTCCGTGACGGTTAGTAAGGGCATACACTCAGGGTCTGCCTAAGTGTATATATAGTATGATATTTGTCTATCCCCCACCCAAAAGGTGAAAAATTCCCTGTCTCTGAGCTCCTCTTCAATATCACAAAAACACTCAATCTGTTATTTAACACTTCCATTATACAATATTTTCAGGAAATTTTTTTGCATATTTTTACTTTTAGACATACTTCGATTCTCGTAGACCAACCTAACCATTCATAACCAACGTAATTTACCCCAACTTATCTTAACATAATAACGAAAGTCAGTCGGGTACTGGGAGTAATAATAATAATAATAATAATAATAATAATAATAATAATAATAATAATAATAATAATAATAATAATAATAATAATAATAACAACAATAATAATAATAATAATAATAATAATAATAATAATAATAATAATAATAATAATAATAATAATAATAATAATAATAATAATAATAATAATATACCTTTATTTCCATTATACAATGGGTATTCGTCAGCCGGGGCAAACCCCAACCCCCCACTGTGGTGCCCAGCCACTGCAGTAACCTGCCGGTAAACAGCTTAAACTCTCGGTCTTATACGGGAACCGATCTCTCGACCTCGTGAATGCGAAGCCAGCGCGTTACCACTGTACTAGCCAGAGGGGAAGGCACTTCGGAAAAAAAATTACATTTAATATTATGAATAATTATTGTCAAAGTAGTCGCCGTGGCTCAGTCGGTAGCGTCTCCGACTCTGAGGCGTCAGGTCGAGGGTTCGCGCCCCGTCACGGTCTGAGGTTAGCAAAGGCATGCACTCAGCGTAAGGATTACATCTGCCAAAACAAGTCCTTCGCAAGAAGGCAACCGTCCTAGCCCTTGGTTGATAAGGGAGTCCGTGACGTAAAACCGGAACCGGAACCGAATAATTATTGTCAAAATTCGTGTCTTGTCCCAGACATAAGTTATTTACACTTTTAAGTTCATTATTAATTCCCATTCGAATGGGGGTGGATAGAGACAGACTGAAGATTTTAACTTCTCGAGTTAAACGCTCTAACCAATGCGCTCCGGCTGTCCCCCTTATCCCAACTACAAGTAATGTGAGAAAATGTGACTGATTGGGCCACACCCGGGCCGCACCTGTTATCTGTACTCTAATGATGTTTAAATGCAATTGTTTTTATAGACAGTGCCAGGGTGAAGAGGGTATATGAGTGCCAAACATGGTTATGGGCACTCCTTTGTTAACCAACCCTACCTAATGGATTCGGTTTTACGTCACGAACTCCCTTTTCTACTAAGGGCTAGGACAGTTGCCTTCTTACGAAGGACTTGTTTTGGCAGATGTAATCGTTACCCTGAGTGTATGCCCTTACTAATCTAAACTAAATAAAGTGCAATAACCATGAATATCCCTAGGGTCACATGAAAGAATCGTCACCCTAGAATGTCCGCATGAAGAATCGTCACCCTAGAATGTCCACTTAAAGACTCGTCATGTTATAAATATTACACATGGCATATTCTCAACCAACCTGTTTCACTTGAAGAATAATTACCCCAGCTCACAGTGTATCATGTGTATTTTTTTTTCTTTTTACATTAGTTCCCATTTTTGGGGGTGGACACAGACGGACTGAAAATGGGGAATTAAGTTAGGCTAGTTAAGTGGGGTGAGTGTTTTTAGCCCCAGGTTAGGAAAAAAATATCGTGAATTATCTCGCCTGAAGAATTGTCACCTCAAGATATCCCACCTGAGGGATTGTCATCCTGTCAGACTTTGGGGTCACAGTCTAGTCTTTCCAAACCTAACTAGATATGAATTTATAAGTTAATGCTAAACTATGAGATCCACGGGTAATCTTAACTGGAATAATACAGAAATGAATGTTACCAATATAAGCTTGTCTATTCCCACTCCCAGGCTAACTTTTTTTTGTTTTAAGTTTAGTTAGGTTAGGGTAGGTAAGGTCAGATTAAACAATGGAAGTGTTCAAAAGTAAAAATAAGATTAAATGATAAGTTAAGGTAATTTGTTTAATTATCAAATAACAGACATATCCATTTTCTGTAATAATCAAGAGGAACTCCTGAACTGCGTACACAATCCTGGGAATTTTTCGAGTTTTGGACTATAGTAGTAGATAAATATTATGCTATACACAGCTAAACTGTGGAAATATCCTCGTTATACATAAGTATATTACTAAAGTTATCAGTGGAAATAAAGAACATTGGATAAACACATCGGCCGAGGAATATCATTTTAACCTAACTACCTAACCTAATCTGAGCTAGAAAGAGGAGTGATTGAAGTTGGCTTGTGGTGAATGTGCGTTCTTTGGCTCGGCCACCCCCTTACAAGGGGAAATGGGGCCATTGTATATAAAGAAAAAAATAAGCTAATTGATCCTATCCTAGCTATATTTGTATGTGAATATCCCAAAAAAAAATCCAGCTGTGTTGCAAAGTAAAATCGAAACAAACCTTCTTCTCCTTCCGGCATGTGCAGAAATAAAGGATTTAACAGCTCTTAAGTCCTACCTAAATTGTTCACAGGAAAGTAACACAGTAGGAGCAGGTCACATTAGAACCTTAACACTCCTTTCACTTTCATCCAATGAAGAGATATAACTGTTTTTCTCATTCTTCTTCTTCCTATTTTTTATATATATTAATTCTTCTTCTTCAAGGTCTTAATTGATAAAGTACGGGTATTTTTGTTAAAGGCCTAATTTTTCCGAAGAATATAATTGTATATTCTTTCTCTTCTTATGCTAGGTAGTAATAGATATAGAGTATATTTGAAGAAATCAAATATCCATAAAAATGTAAAACATATAAAATTTATTAAAAAAAAACATAAATTATGAAAATTAAATAAGAATTTTTAAAATCTCTTAACATAAATTAGGAAAACATGTTCTCTCTTCGTCAACGCTAAAGATGGAATCTCATGAATTCGATTGAAAGAGAGAGAGAGAGAGAGAGAGAGAGAGAGAGAGAGAGAGAGAGAGAGAGAGAGAGAGAGAGAGAGAGAGAGAGAGAGAGAGAGAGTGAGAGAGTTTTATATCTTTTGATCAGACGATGATGCAAAAATTATTTGTTCCAAAATGGAGATATCTGAAGAAGGCTAGAACCAATTTCATGCACGGAAGAGAGAGAAGAAACCGTATTTTCTTTTCATTTCAAAGTTTTCTCCTTGGATAAGCACTTTTCTCTTTTTTTCGCTCACTTACAAAGTAATTTCTTACATATGTCCGTTTCTGTCGAGGAAATTTTCTTTGTTCTTTTTCTAGCAATATTTGAGATATTTGAATACAATTAATCGTCGTGATGCAAGGATGAATACTGAGAGATAGAATATGTATGTATGTATGTATGTATGTATGTATGTATGTATGTATGTATGTATGTATGCATGTATGTATGTATGTATGTATAAAAGGCTTGCTAAACAACCTACTTCTTATACAGTTTTATTTTGTTACGTCAGCCGGTGAATCTATATAAGGTTATCTTAACTCTACTTCAAATCTTTAAACCATTAAACTAAAATCTACAGATTGTGGCCCGATTTCTTAAACAGTGTAAACCTAGGATAGCATATTGTTAGTAAGCTAGATACACACAACTGGATCATAAACGCATCTGACGCGGTTCTGTGTATGGCTAGGATTCCGTACGGGATCCTAGGCCCGATTTCTTAAACAGTGTAAACCTAGGATACCATATAGTTAGTTAGCTAGACACACACAAATGTATTTCATAAGCGCATCTGACGCGGTTCTGTGTATGGCTAGGATCCCATACGGGATCCTAGCCATACACAGAACCGCGTCAGATGCGCTTATGAAATCCATTTGTGTGTGTCTAGCTAATTAACAATATGGTATCCTAGGTTTACACTGTTTAAGAAATCGGGCCTAGGATCCTGTACGGAATCCTAGCCATACCACAGAACCGCGTCAAATGCGTTTATGAAATCCATTTGTGTGTCTAGCTAACTAACAATATGCTATCCTAGGTTTACACTGTTTAAGAAATCGGGCCTGTAACACACCTTATCCTGTCTTTTGCACGTTTTGGGTATCTATGGCAACCGAGGAATTCTTCCATAATTAAGAGATAAATTTTATCACTGCAAAAGTGCTGTCTCCTAGTCATGGCTAACTCAGATAACTAATTGAGTACATCTGCTGGGCCATTTAAGTATATGAAAATAGAGTATCAATAAAGGTAATGGTCATAAACTTACCGTTGCCAATAATACCCAAAATGGGAGGAAAAAGGTGGGAATGGATAGGGAATATTATTGTCACAGTTTTCTTGCACCAACACATTCCTGCATCAAAATTCAAAAGAAATCAACCCTTTAATGGGTTTTACATGTAATTGAATCTCAGATATCTACATTATATACTGACATAAGAGCCACTCCTTTCAAGAATGTATTTGAAATTCATGAGGGGCAGAATTTTTCAATCTCTCTGAAGGTGGGTTTGCGCAGCACTTGAATATGTATCAACTTTGAAACAGTAATAAAAGAGAGAAAGTATATTTTACCAATATATCCATCATATAAATGTACAGAACAGACATTATTATACATATATTACGATTATTTTACATTTTAAGCCAACAAAATCACTAATTATGGCCGCTTGTTTTGGAAGTTTAGAGAAAGTTTCTCTCACTTGCGTCCTTGATTCTTTGTTTCAGAAATATTTCTTTCATTTATAATAAGCCATTTGTAACTTTCTGAATAATTTACTTGTTTTTCTTGTGTTGTTTCCTGCCAGATGGAAAGCACTCTTCCCCTGGAAACTTGTGCCTTCATCTTATTAAGTTCTGCATTCCAGAGAGATAGGACTATTTTCCATCAGTGTCACTCTGAGGATATGTTCGTAATTCTCTCTCATTGATTATCAGCTTCGAGGAAAAAGCTTGAATGCAAATTATTATTCAATATACTGAATGATTAGATGAAATTACAG
>JAXCGZ010002140.1:95000-97180 GCA_037179515.1 Halocaridina rubra
CTCAGGCATAAGTGAATCCCAGGAGCCAACATGGCAGGGGAGACTTGAAGAAAATAAAGCTAGGGTTGTAGACCTGATAAGAAAGCTTGGAGTAGTATGTGGTCCTGAGGATATTGTAAACATACACCAACTAGGTAAATATTCGAGGGAAGGAAAGCCGAGACCAACAAAAGTAACCTTTGAGAGAGGGGAGACATGTAGGGAAATATTGTTGAGAAAAAAAAGTCTAAAAGACCTTCAAGAATGCAAAGAAGTGTTCATTAGACGATACAGAACACAGGAAGAGATGGGAAAGATCAAAAACTTGTTGCAAGAGGCAAGAAGGTTAAATGATGAAAGAAATGAGGAAGAGAAGAAAAATTTTCGTTACGGAATACTTCCAGACAAAGGGGAGATAAAGAAGATAATGACAGAAGATCAGGGGATGGGGCCTCATTAAGATTGTTATACACAAATGCTGATGGATTAGCTGGTAAGGCAGTAGAATTAAAAGATAGGATTCACAACAGTAAGGCAGATATAGTAGCAATTACAGAGACTAAGTTGAGTGAGGACATAAACAGTGTCACAGTTTTTCCTAAGGGCTTCAGAATACTAAGGGTCGAAAGATCTGAGAGGACTGGTGGAGGGATAGCACTGCTCATAAGTGAGAGGATTCAAGCTGAAGAGATAAACTTGGCTATAGAAAGTGAGTTCAGGGAATTTCTTGTTGCTCGCATAAATACTGGGTCAGAGAGCATTATAATAACTGTTGTATACAACCCACCAAGGAACCAAAATAGGCTTGAAATTTATGAGGAAAGTCATATAGGTACGATTGAAGTCATAAACTCAGTTGTTAACATGGCGCGGGAGAAAAAATGTAGGATTTTGATTATGGGAGACTTTAATCATAAAGAGATAGATTGGATAAATCTTGACCCACACAGTGGTGAGGACTCCTTTGGGGCAAGATTCCTAGATTGCGTACAAGGGAATTTCCTACACCAACATGTAATGGAACCAACAAGAGCCAGGGGTGGGGATGAGCCATCACTACTTGATCTGGTGTTCACAGATAATGTGTTGGATATTGAAAATATTGAGTATGAACCACCAATTGGAAAGAGTGACCACTGTGTGTTGTTGATGGAGTATATCATTGAAGACATTCTTCCTGAGAGTAGAGGCACTGAGGACATGAGGAGGAACTATCAGAAAGGAGATTACATCAAAATGAATGAGCTTTTTGCAGTTATTGACTGGAGAACCTTATTTTACAACAAATCTGTACAAGAAATGTATGACATCTTTTGTGAGAAATATGGGAAGATAGTAGATTGCTGCATACCTGTCACCAAAGTAGGTGTAATTCATGCCAGAGAGAAATGGTTCGATAATGGGTGTAAAAGAGCTAAGGAGTGGAGAGACAAATGCTGGAAAAGGTATAGGAGGAGAAAAAACATAAATGCCTGGCAAACCTACAAAAGAGCAAGAAATGACTACCTAAGTAAAAGGAGAGAGGCAGAGAAAGATTATGAGAGGGACATCACCAGGAAGGCTAAAGAAAATCCCAAGCTTTTCCACAGCTTTATCAGAGGAAAACTGAAGGTAAAAGAACAGGTTTTAAGGCTAAAGAGAGCGGATGGAAGCATCACTGAGACGGACGAAGAGATCTGCAAAGAATTGAACAAGGAGTTTCAGTCAGTATTTACAGTAGAAAATACCCCACCCCCCTCAGATTGCAGTGATAGAAGCTCAAGGGCCGGTATTAGAGAACATCAACCTTACAGCCACAGAGGTATGCAAGGCGCTGATGGATTTAGATGTTCATAAAGCTACAGGTCCTGATGACATATCCCCTCATGTGCTTAAAAAATGCGCAAACACAATATCAGTGGCACTAAGTATCATATTTAAGGAGTCATTGGAGTCGGGGGAGATTCCAAGATGCTGGAAACAAGCAAATGTGATACCTATCTTCAAAAAGGGAAGGAGGGATACGGCTCTGAACTATAGACCAGTTTCCTTGACCAGCATAGTTTGCAAACTTATGGAGAAACTACTAAGGAAACATATCTCTCTTCACTTGGAATCCTTCAACTTTTTGTCAGTGAGGCAACATGGCTTCAGAGAAGGAAGATCAACAGTAACAAACTTATTAGAATTTTATGATGAGGTAAGCCAAATCTTACAGGAAA
>JAXCGZ010002141.1:0-30000 GCA_037179515.1 Halocaridina rubra
GGAGGAACTTTTATTGCTTGTTAGTAACTTGATCCTGTGGTTTCGAAACTTGTTAAAAACTATCCTTCCCACAACGGTTAGTTTAACAGCCAAAAGGTTATATGAAATAAATTAATAAAATAAAAAAAGAGCTGTCAATATTTGTTGAGTGAGAGCCAAGTAGATCGTTTTTGTCATTTTTCTTCTATTTTCAATTAATTCTACGTGTAAATTGAGTTAGCTTTTTATTTTATTTTATTTTATTTATTTATTTACTTTTTTTTTTGCATATCTTGATAAAAAAAAATACTAATCTTTTCCTTATGAAATGATTAGCTTAGCAATTATGAATAAATAAAAACAAAACCAGGTGCTTTTGCTAGCATCTACATATAAAGTGTTTTCCTCCGGAAGAGCCGGGAGGATGGGCTGTGGCACTCCAGCAGTGCCATCTGAACGGTCGCTAGCTCCCTCGTCATTGCCCATAGAGCAAAGTAATCCCCCTATTTGTTTTCCTTTCTTGATGTCGGCTACCCCCCAATTAAAGGGGGAAACAGCCAAGGTATATGTATGTATGTATGTATTTTTAAGTTTTTCTTTCATGTGGGTTTTTATTATTACCAAGTCAAATTTTAAGTTAAGGTGTGTGTTACCAGGAAAATAGTTCGCGGAAAAAATATCTGAATTAGTATTCATAAGAAGATAATCAATATCTGTGAAGTTAAATAAAAACAATTTTATATCTGTGAGAACTCAAATTCCAAGATAAGGCCAAGGGAGGGGTTGTAGAGGATCCCTGGGGATGCCAGGAGGGAGAGTAACTTTTACGAATCTGAAATAAAAATTCAGGGATCTTTTAACCTTCGCAACAGATTTGGATGATAAAATTAAAAATACGGATAAAGGAACTAAATAAAGTTTTTGAAAGTAAGTTTCAAGAAAATGACACACAGAGAGATTGTAGGAAATTTAGAGGAAAGTAACAAGGCACAAGAGGAGAGAGAAAAGTAACAGACAGGGGCAACTCCGCTTACAGCTCCTTCAGACGGCCTTTACCAGAGAGCCTTCAGCCTTCAGTCTCTGCTTAGTAAGGATGCTTCAAAACTATTAGCAGTGCTATTATAATGGATTTAATTTAGGAGGGACCCAATGAGTACTTAAGCTACATTTCTGTTGAAATTTCTATAGGTTTTGTTATATATATAGAAAAGAGTATGTCCAGCACCATATACTGTAAGTTACTTCTGCAAATTGGGAAATGTACTTCTTTACACTTGGATATGTGGTTATGTCTAAATCAAAGGAATCTCAGGCTCGTTTATTCATTCCATTCTTGTAAACTGTTTGATATTTTAGCTTTTAGTATAGTGAATTTCTTGCTTATAATTTTATCAAAATTCGTTAAATCTCGAGTTGTAATTATTGTAATTACATAATTGCTTTAACAACAAATGTAATTACCTAATTGTGCTTACGGGTAAGATCCCCAAGCTCGTAACTCCCCGTCTCCTGGACGGTTCCATTTTGTACTTTGTAACACTTATCATACTTGTCCTTAAAACTATGGATTGGGTTAGCATTAACTATTCTTACACTAAAAAAGTACTTCCTTACATCCTGAAAAGAAGTTTTCTTACGAAGCTCTTGTGCCAGCCATATCAAAATATCACTCCCTGTCTACTCTGTCATAACCTTGAAAGAGTTTACTAGTTACGAGCATAGAGCTCTTTTCCGTAAGTACAATTAAGTAATTGCGTGCGCGAGTGCACACACACACATTTTTGTGAGTAGAAAAAACTTTTCTTAGTTAGAGAGACAGACATAAATTTTTTTAAAGAATATTTGCAGAAATTTGAAGAGGGGAAAGAAAATGGCAGCCAATAAGGAAGGTCCCAGCATCGGATATCACCGAATTACCTCATTTCTTGTGTGAATCTGGGGGAACTTTTATAACCTGTGAATAACTTAATCCTTTGTATCCCTATCTTGTTAAAAAAAATTAATTAAATATATATATATATATATATATATATATATATATATATATATATATATATATATATATATATATATATATATATATATATATATATATATATATATATATATATATATATATATATATATATATATATATATATGGCGGTTAGTTTAGTAGAGAAATTATAATACAAAAATAAGAAAAAAACGAGCTGTTAATATTTGTTGAGTTAAGGTGTCAGGTAGCTCAATGTTGTCTGTTTTTTCTCTTTTTATTAAATTTTTAGTTTAAATCGAGTTAACTTTTTATTACTCATTTTATATTATTTATTTTTTACATGTTTTTGTTACTATCTTGGTTATCAAGTGACAAAGCTTTTTCTTCTGATATGATCGGCTTAGCAGTTAAGAATAAATAATAACAAAAACCGGTGTTCAAGCCATCAAGTGTTTTTCCTCGGTTACATATTCAACCTTTTCATCATGTGGGGTTTTATATTACCAAAGTTAATTCTTATTACGGGTGTGTGTTACCAGAAATATTATTTACTGAAAAGATTAAATAATCTAGAACTCATAAGAAGATAAAGCAAATCTGTGTGAGGTTAAATAATTTTTTTCATTCCATAAGACTCAAACACTAAGATGAAACCATTTCTGTCTCTAACCTCCTTGTCCAATGGTCGGAATAGGGGTGGCAGAGGATCCCAAGGGGTGATGGGAGGGAGAATGGCTCTTAGTCATCTGAAACAAGAGGTCAGGGACCTTTTGACCCTCATATCAAACCTGGATATTGAAATTCAGAATATAAATAGAGAAATGAAAGAAATGATAGTAAGTTACAAGAAAATGAAACACTGAGAGATTCTAAGAAATTTCGAGGAGAGTACCAAGGCACTATGGGAAGAGAGAAAAGAACTAGAAAAACGAAAACAAAATTGGAAGGGGAAGAGAATGACCCATACAGTGGGGAGAATTCATTTGGGGTAAGATTCTTTTAATGTGTACAAGGGAATGTCCTACACAAGCATGTACTGGAACCAACGAGGGCCAGGGATGGGGATGAGCCTTCACTGCTCGATCAAATATTCACAGGTACTGTGTTGGATATTGACAAAGTTGAGCGTGAACCACCAATTGGGAAAAGTGACCACGGTGTGTCGTTGAAGGGGTATATCATCAAAGATGTTCTGCCTGAAAGTAGGGGCACTGAGAAGGACATAAGGAGGAACAATCCGAAATGAGAGTCCTACAAAATTAATGATATTTTTGCAGATATTGACTGGATAACTATAATTAACAACAAATCAGTACAAGAGATGCATGTAATCTTTTGTGAGGAATAAGTTAATATAGTCACTTTTTGCATACCTTCCACCAAAATAAGAGTTTCTCGTGCTTGAGAGATATGGTTCAATAATAAGTGTAAGAGAGTTATGGAGTGGAGAGACAAATGCTGGAATAGGAATAGGAGGAGAAATGATTACCTAATTAAAAAGAAGAGAGGGATTATGAAATGGATATTACCAGGAATGCTAAAGAAAATCCCAAACTTTTCCACAGTTTTGTCAGAGGAAACTGAAGGTCAAAGAATATGTTTTATTGTTAAAGAGAGCAGATAGAAGTATCGCTGAGACATATGAAGACATCTGCAAAAAATTTAACAAGGAGTGTCAGTCAGTATACACAGCAGAAAATAACCCACCCTCTCAGATTGCAGAAATCCTAAATAATGGGCCATTCTTAGAGAACATCATCTTTTCAGCAAGAATTCTGCAAAGCATTGGTGGAGCTACAGATCTTGATGACATATCCCCTCACGTAATTAAGAAATGCACTAAATCAATATATGTGGTGCCATGCATCATATTTGAAAAGTCGCTGGAACCTGGGAAGATTTCAAAATGCTAGAAACAAGCAAACGTAGTACCTATCTTCAAAAAAGGATGGGGGGGGGGTTAGAGCTCTGAACCAAAGGCCTGTGACCTTGATCAGCATAGTTTCCAAAGTTATGGAGAAACTACTGAGAAAATACATCTCTTCACTTGGAATCCTTCAACTTTTTGTTAATGAGACAACATAACTTCAGAGAAGGCAGATCAACAGTAACAAACTTATTAAAATTTTATGAGGTAAGCCAACTCTTACAAGAAAGAGAGGGCTGGTAAAATTGCATATACTTAGATTTTCAAAAGGCATTTGATACGGTCCCACATGAGAGACTCATTAAGAAGTTCAAGTAATGCCAAGAACAAGTGGATATGTCTTGGCATGGTTAAAAACTTGCTTAGAGGGAAGGGACGATAGGGTTAGAGTAAAACAATTAGTGTCTGCTTGGAGATGGGTTAGTAGTGGGATTCTACGGGGTTTCGTTATAATGCCACTTTTGTTCCTTGTATACGTAAATGACCTACCAGAGTCTGTATATTTATTCTTGAATATGTCTGCAGATAATGCAAAGATTGTGAAAAAAGTAAAAGATGAAAACAATGGCAGAGAACATTATGAAGATTTAAATAGTCTGCATTAGTGGTCAGAATATTGGTTAATAAAAGTCAGTGTATCAAAATGTAAGGTAATGAAAATGGGTAAAAGTGAAAGAAGGCCCATAGTAAGACTCCATATGCTTTCTTAGCAAATGTAAGGATAAACTTCAGACACATGGACAAGGATTTGTTTAAAAATATATATTATTGGAGTCCGCACTTGAAAAGGCACTTAATTTAGCTGGAAAAAGTTCAAAGACATGCCATGAAACTGGTGCCAGAAATACACAATCTCAGCCATAAAGAGAGGCTAAGAGAATTAGACTTAACATCACTCGAAGCTAGAGGAATGAGGGGGGGATATGGTGATGATTTTTAAATTCCTTCATGGTTTTGACAGTGGATAGGGATTGATATTTTGATATGGCTGGCACTAAAACTAGAGGTCATAATTTGAAGCTCCGTAAGAAACTTTTTTTAAGGAAGTAAGGAAGCACATTTTTAGTGTAAGAACAGTTGATGATTGGAAGTCGCATAGGGAGGAGGTAGTTAATGCCAACTCAGTTCATAGTTTTAAGGACAAATATGATAAGTATCATTTAGTATAAAAAAAGGAAACTGACTAGTAGACGGAGAGTTGCGAGCATAGGTCTGATTCCCGTAAACACAATTAGGTAATTAGACTTGCGCTTAAAAACGAGTGGTTTAAGAATATATCAGATTAGAAAGAAACTAACCATTTGTTATTTCTCTTTCAAGGAATTTAAAAAAAAAAGAATATATATAATAAAATGTGATCCACTTCTGTTTAAAAAAAAAAGGGGGAAAAATAAAGTACTTGCACTTACAATCCCGCTTGCATTTCCTTAATGCGTATTCTAACCAGCTTGAAATCAGGTCTTTCATCAGGATCCTCCACCCAGCACTCTCTCAGGCATCGATGGACATACTCCGGAGCTTTCTTCAAGGCATCCAAAGGAGGTCGAAGTGGAGGATCTGTTCCAGAGGTTATGTTGCTTAGTAATTCTGAAAAAAAGATAAAATGGTAGATGATCCATTCCAGAGGTTAAAATGCATAACAAATTTGGTAAAAATAGGACTCAGCCAATCCAAAGTCTACACTACACAAAATAACTGGCAAAGAAAAAAGTAAAAAGCTCCATTCCAGAGACTTGCCTATACAGTAGGAAGTGAATTAAAAAAAAAAAAGTGTCACAAAGGGTAAATTGCCTAGTAAATCTGAAAAAGAAAATAGATGAGCCTTTTCAGAGATATCATTGCTTCGTCCATCCTTTTACATTTCCATTGTATATATTCATAAATTTATTTTTTCTTTTCTATCTCCCATTTACCATTCCTTCCATGTGGTCCCTCAGTGGTTAAAAGCGCGCATGCGACGCCATCAACTCTCCCTTCTTCACTATTATCCTATCCAAACTTTCCTCTACCCCCACAACCTCAAGGCCTTTAACCAACATATAAAATATAAGTGACTCTCACTAACCCTGTGAAGGATATATTGAAGCTTTTCTCTATATTTGCAGATAAGAAATGACCTCAATTCCCAGACCACTCACTTACAGGCCCACCATGACCTGTCCACCTCTAAATGGATATTTACAACCAACCAACCAACTAGGTATTATTGTACAGAAAATATTGAAATGCTTAAGGAAGTGTTCGTTCCATAGGTTACGCTGAATATATATATATATATATATATATATATATATATATATATATATATATATATATATATATATATATATATATATATATATATATATATATATAATATATATATATATATATATATATATATATATATATATATATATATATATATATATATATATATATATATATATATATATATATATATATTGAATGCCAATATGTTCATATTGCGGATTCCCCAACCTCACTGGTAGCGCCTTGACTTAGTAATTATAAGTCCTAGGTTCGAGTCCCGGTCGGGGTAAAAAATGATTCATGTTTTCACATATGTAATGTGCTTAATTGGTTATTGTATAGCCCGAATGAGATTGGGAATTGAATTAAATGCGAAAATGAAGCCACGGGTGCCTTGACTTAGTAATTATAAGTCCTAGGTTCGAGTCCCTGTCGGGGTAAAAAATGATTCATGTTTTCACATATGTAATGTGCTTAATTGGTTATTGTATAGCCCGAATGAGATTGGAAATTGAATTAAATGCGAGAATGAAGCCATGAGTGAGGTTGGGGAATCTGTAATATGAACATAGTGGCATCCAGATAGAATGTGTTCAGTCCTAAGTATAGCAGATATAAGCTATAAGGTTGGATTCCTTTTAACCTTCTGTGGTGTGTAGTTGGTAGCGCCTTGACTTAGTAATTATAAGTCCTAGGTTCGAGTCCCGGTCGGGGTAAAAAATGATTCATGTTTTCACACATGTAATGTGCTTAATTGGTTATTGTATAACCCGAATGAGATTGGGAATTGAATTAAATGCGAAAATGAAGCCACGAGTGAGGTTGGGGAATCTGTAATATGAACATAGTGGCATTCAGATACAATCCGTTCATTCCTAAGTATAGCAGATATAAGCTATAAGGTTGGATTCCTTTTAACCTTCTGTGGTGTGTAAATGGTCGTGCCTTAACTTAGTAATTATAAGTCCTAGGTTCGAGTCCCGGTCGGGGTAAAAAATTATTCATGTTTTCACATATGTAATGTGCTTAATTGGATATTGTATAACCCGAATGAGATTGAGAATTGAATTAAATGCGAAAATGAAGCCACGAGTGAGGTTGGGGAATCTGTAATATGAAAATAGTGGCATTCAGATAGAATGCGTTCATTCTTAAGTATAGCAGATATAAGCTATAAGGTTGGATTCTTTTTAACCTTCTGTGGTGTGTAGTTGGTAGCACCTTGACTTAGTAATTATAAGTCCTAGGTTCGAGTCCCAGTCGGAGTAAAAAAATATTCATGTTTTCACATATGTAATGTACTTAATTGGTTATTGTATAGCCCGATTGAGATTGGGAATTGAATTAAATGCGAAAATGACGCCACGAGTAAGGTTGGAGAATCTGTAATATGAACATAGTGGCATTCAGATAGAATGTGTTCAGTCCTAAGTATAGCAGATATAAGCTATAAGGTTGGATTCCTTTTAACCTTCTCTGGTGTGTAGTTGGTAGCACCTTGCCTTAGTAATTATAAGTCCTAGGTTCGAGTCCCGGTCAGGGTAAAAAATGATTCATGTTTTCACACATGTAATGTGCTTAATTGGTTATTGTATAGCCCGAATGAGATTGGGAATTGAATTAAATGCGAAAATGAAGCCACGAGTGAGGTTGGGGAATCTGTAATATGAACATAGTGGCATTCAGATAGAATGTGTTCAATCCTAAGTATAGCAGATATAAGCTATAAGGTTGGATTCCTTTAAACCTTCTGTGGTGTGTAGTTGGTAGCGCCTTGACTTAGTAATTATAAGTCCTAGGTTCGAGTCCCAGTCGAGGCTAAAAATTATTCATGTTTTCACATATGTAATGGGTTTAATTGATTATTGTATAGCCCGAATGAGATTGGGAATTGAATTAAATGCGAAAATGAAGCCACGAGTGAGGTTGGGGAATCTGTAATATGAACATAGTGGCATTCAGATAGAATCCGTTCCTTCTTAAGTATAGCAGATATAAGCTATAAGGTTGGATTCCTTTTAACCTTCTGTGGTGTGTAATTGGTAGCTCCTTGACTTAGAAATTATAAGTCCTAGGTTCGAGTCCCAGTCGGGGTAAAAAATTACTCATGTTTTCACATATGTAATGTGCTTAATTGGTTATTGTATAACCCGAATGAGATTGAGAATTGAATTAAATGCGAAAATGAAGCCACGAGTGAGGTTGGGGAATCTGTAATATGAACATAGTGGCATTCAGATAGAATGCGTTCAGTCCTAAGTATAGCAGATATAAGCTATAAGGTTGGATTCTTTTTAACCTTCTGTGGTGTGTAGTTGGTAGCGCCTTGACTTAGTAATTATAAGTCCTAGGTTCGAGTCCCGATCGGGGTAAAAAACTATTCATGTTTTCACATATGTAATGTGCTTAATTGGTTATTGTATAGCCCGATTGAAATTGGGAATTGAATTAAATGCGAAAATGAAGCCACGAGTGAGGTTGGGGAATCTGTAATATGAACATAGTGGCATTCAGATAAAATGCATTCATTCCTAAGTATAGCAGATATAAGCTATAAGGTTGGATTCCTTTTAACCTTCTGTGGTGTGTAATTGGTAGCACCTTGACTTAGTAATTATAAGTCCTAGGTTCGAGTCCCGGTCGGGGTAAAAATTTATTCTTGTTTTCACATTGGCAATACATGTGTAATACATAAAAATCCCTTACCCTGAACAGAGAACGTTTGCATTAGCGATCCCCAGGGTCCTTTCCTGCCGAAGACTTCATATAAAATGATGCCAAAAGAATAGACATCACCTTTTTGGGTCCCTCTTGGATGAGTTTCAGGGGCACGTAACAGTTCAGGGGCTCGCCAGAGTTTCTTGCGTGAATCACAAACAGATTCAGGGGAGGCTGTTTAAAAAGAATTGGTACACTATATATATATATATATATATATATATATATATATATATATATATATATATATATATATATATATATATATATATATACATATATATATATATATATATATATATATATATATATATATATATATATATATATATATATATATATATATATATATATATATACATTTATATATGCATATATATATATATATATATATATATATATATATATATATATATATATATATATATACATATATATATATATATATATATATATATATATATATATATATATATATATATATATATATATATATATATATATATATATATATAATCATTGATATGCATCGGAGAAAACTGCTAAATATATGCAGGCCTTGAAGATACTTATGATCGAATATCCCAGTTGAAGAGTAACATTCCTCTCGTCCAGAATGTTACTCTTCAACTGGGATATTCGATGCGTAAGTCTTTCTTCAAGGCCTGCATATATTTAGCAGTTTTCTCCAATGGCACAAACGCCCGTTGTGATATTACAGCTGAAGGATCTTGTGGACTTAAAGAAGACTGTCCTGGACAGCTCGATGTTAAGTCTTCCTTCAGTTATAGTTCTCTTTCTATGCCTACATTAACACCGAATATTCTTGAATACTGGCGGCATATGTCTTATTATCCCTTCACATCTGACAAGTCACAATACTCCCCATCTCTGTTTCTCTGTATGCTTTCTTTGTGCCTAAGCCTGATGAGGGAAGATTTTTTTTTTTTTTTGCCAGTCCTGATGTCACAATCATAAATAAATAAATAAAAGATATATATATATATATATATATATATATATATATATATATATATATATATATATATATATATACATGCCTCATTCTCCTTTGTAAGGGGGTGGCCAAGCCAAGAAACGCACATTCACTATGATCCATACGCACACCTCAACCAGTCCTCTCAGCTCCTTGGGGATAAGTGATTGCCACATATCTCCCCCCCCCTTCCACCCTGCTTGGGTCATTCACCAGGTATTCCGGCAAGGATATTCCACTACAATGAAACCCGATAGCCGCAGCTGGTTTACCCCCACCATTCCATCACATGGCAACTCCCCTCACACCCGTCCACCACAGTTCGCTGAGTCAGCAGGTGCGAGAAATCTGTTTTGGAGACGTCATATGTGCACAATCTTCCTCCACTCATTCCTATCTCTTGCATGCACTCTTTCCTGTTCCACTGACAGCCACGTGCATTCAGTGCTCTTTTCACGCCATCCATCCATCTCATTCTAGGTCTCCCTCTTGACATAACTCCAATCACTTCTGCACTCCACACCCTCTTCACTATCATTCATCACTCATCCTTTCCATGTGTCCAAACCATCTCAACACTCTCTGATCTAACCTATCCACCAGCTTCATTCCAACACCCGTTCTCTGCCTGACATCCTCATTTCTTACTCTATCTATTCTAGATACATCAATCATACCTCTCAAACACCTCATCTCCATTACATTAACTTCTTCCTTTCATCTTCTCTTGCATTCCAAGTCTTTGCTCCATACAATGCTGTCGGCATTCATTCCCAAATATTTATTTCTCATTACTCTTTTCAACCCACCTAGACATTTACTTGCTTCTTTCACTCTGTGATTTACCTCTACATCAGCTCGTCCACTCTTTGATACATGCGACCCCAGATACTTAAAACTCTCAACTTCTTCAAGCAACTCCTCATTCACTCCTACATTCAATCTGCCAATATTACTTCTTCCTGTGCATGTCATGACTTTACTTTTACCAATATTCACCCGCAACTTCCTTCTTTCACACACACTAATAAACTCTGTCACCAAATGATTCAATTAATTTTCAGTAGTAGCTACCAGTACACTATCATCTGCAAATAGTAACTGACTCAATTTCCACAACCTTCCATCTTCACCCACTAGTTCCAAGCCTCTGTCTAATACTCTTTCATTTACTTCCCTAACCACTCCATCCATATACACATTAAGCAACATGGCGACATTACACAACCTTGATGTAACCCAACATTTACCTTAAACCAATCACTCATACCATTCCCAACTCTCATGTATACTCTACTATTCATGTAACAATTTTTCACCGCATTCAACAAACTTCCACTTATTCCATACAGTCGCAACACCCTCCACAACCCCTCTCTATCTACCCTATCATAGGCTTTCTGTAAATCCATAAAGGCCCAAAAAGTGTGGCTACCTTTCTCCAAGTACTTCTCACACACCTGTCTTACCGCAAACACCTGATCCTCACATTATAATAATAATAATAATAATAATAATAATAATAATAATAATAATAATAATAATAATAATAATAATAATAATAATAACAACAATAATAATAATAATAATAATAATAATAATAATAATAATAATAATAATAATAATAATAATAATAATAATAATAATAATAATAATAATAAAAAGAAGAAGAAGAAGAAGAAGAAGAAGAAGAAGAAGAAGAAGAATGATAATAATAATAGTAAGGTTTTCAAATAATCTTCCTTTCATGTCGGAAATCGGACCTGGGAACTCTAGAGTTGAACCCCACAGTTTAGTCCACTGGGCCAAATAAGTTGTGGACTAAGCTGTGGGGATCTAATCTAGAGTTCCCATGCTCGATTCCCGACAAGAAAGGTAGATTATTTGAAGACACTCAAGATGCGTTCTTGCATTGCATTGGTCAATAATAATAATAATAATAATAATAATAATAATAATAATAATAATAATAATAATAATAATAATAATAAAAATAATAATAATAATAATGATAATAATAATAATAATAATAATAATAATAATAATAATAATAATAATAATAATAATAATAATAATAATAATAATAATAATAATAATAATAATAAGAATAAGAATAATAATAGAAGAAGAAGAAGAAGAAGAAGAAGAAGAAGAAGAAGAAGAAGAAGAAGAAGAAGAAGAAGAAGAAGAAGAAGAAGAAGGAGGAGGAGGAGGAGGAGGAGGAGGAGGAGAAGAGGAGGAGAAAGAAGAAGAAGAAGAAGATCGCACCTTTAAATTCGTGCAGGCCAAAATCGGCGACTTGAAGGACCCAGCGAGAGTCAATGAGACAATTGCTGGAACGGAGATTCCCATGGGAGATGATCTCGCTCTCATGAAGGTAAATCATGCCCTACGGAAAGAGATGTAACTGAGAAACTAAATAATATTCAATATATTTTTAAACAATATGATCAAGTAGCTATGTTTAATATTTCATTAATATTATTATTATTTTTTTTTATATTTCATGTTTTACTAAGTAGTCGCCGTGGCTCAGTCGATAGCGTCTCCGACTCTGAGGCGTCAGGTCGAGGGTTCGCGCCCCGTCACGGTCTGAGGTTAGCAAAGGCATGCACTCAGCGTAAGGATTACATCTGCCAAAACAAGTCCTTCGCAAGAAGGCAACCGTCCTAGCCCTTGGTTGTTAAGGGAGTCCGTGACGTAAAACCGGAACCGGATTTCATGTTTTACTAATTAGTATGAATTAGTATATAATCAATCTGCATTTACGAGAGAGAGAATGTAGTAGTAGTAGTAGTAGTAGTAGTAGTAGTAGTAGTAGTAGTAGTAGTTTGCTCCTCACCTTGATGAGATCGGCAATGAGGGAAGCCACAAACATATTATCCAGGAGGACATCATCATTCTGGAGGACATCCTGCAGAGAGCCTCTGGCACAGTATGCCGCCAAAACACAGATGTTTCCGGTGTCAACGCTGGCGCCAATGAAAGGTAACAAATTCTCATGGCGCACGTCACGCATCTGTAAAGATTAAAGGTCTCTAATAAATGGCAGAGGCAAGAAATATTGGTAGCAATAGAGCCATAAAATATATCTAGTACATAGCCAGGGCCTTCACATCTGACAAGTCATTACACTCTCCATTTCTGTTTCTCTTTACTTTATGTATTCTTCGCACCCAGACCTGATGAGGGCTGTTTTATTTGTTTATTTTTTGGCCCGTTCTGGTGTCACAATCGTTAAAAAAAAAAAATCACGTGGGCCTAGTGATCTACAGGCAATGGCTGATATCAGGTATATCTCTAGGAAATCACCGACCCACAATTAATTGCCCACTTTATTTGAAAAATATTCCAACGCCCGGATCAGGACTGAACCTATAGTTAATATAATACCTGTCCACAATGTAATGAGAAGAAAGCTTGCTTGTAAACATACAGAATACTATAGGATTTTTGTTTGCAAATATACAGATTGTGAGGAAAATGTCAGATGGTAAGTATACACAAATTTTGAGGGAAATGCTTGTTACTAAACATGCACAAAGTCTGAGGAGAAAGCTTGTTTGTGTGTCAGCATACACAGCGTAAGAGGAGAAAATTTGTTGGCAAGCAGATATATAGTACATGTTGTGTGCTTGTAGACATATACAGCATGAAAGGAAAATGTTTGATTATCATCATCTACGAGGTATAAGTAGAATGCTGGTTTATATACTTACAAAGAGAAAAAGGAAAATGTTTGTAAGCATTCACAAAGTACAAAGAAATGTTCTTGTAATCGTTTCCTCGTTGTTAACTAATACCTCTCTCTCTCTCTCTCTCTCCTCTCTCTCTCTCCTCTCTCTCTCTCTCTCTCTCTCTCTCTCTCTCTCTCTCTCTCTCTCTCTCTCTCTCTCTCTCTCTCTCTCTCCAACGACTTACTTGTTTAAGCTCCTTTCTCAAGCTGCGTGTGAGATCCATCGATCGCTTCTCAACCCGCTTGATGGCTATAATATTGCCTTTATAGACACCTATCTTACAATACGACATCCTGGGACCTTCGGCAGGAGTTTCCGCGCCTTCAGCAGGAGTGTCGTTGTTTCCTCCAGCAAAAAGACTCTGACGGTAAACCTGAATCTGTTCCCAAGAAGATAAATGAAGAGAATTAAGCCAGAGCACCGCCAAACTCAAAAATAGCACTTATCTTGATTAAATTTTGAATTGTGTCGTCGAATATAATTATGTGATCATCCTCAGGATTATATATATATATATATATATATATATATATATATATATATATATATATATATATATATATATATATATATATATATATATGAATCATATATTACCCCGACTGGGACTCGAACCTAGGACACGTATTTACTTTGCCAAGGCGCAACCAACTACACCACAGAATGTCTAAAAAGAAACCAAACTTACAGCTTAATTGCTATACTAGGAATGAACGAATTCTATCTGAATGCGTTTTTGTTCATATTACAGTTTCTCCCAACCTCACTCGTGGCTTCGTTTTCGCATTTAATTCAAATCCTAATCTAATTAGGGCTCAACAATAATCAAATAAGAACATTATCATATGTGAAAACATGAATTTTATTTTACCCCAACCGGGACTCGAACCTAGGACACATAATTACTGTACCTAGGCGCTAAAAACTACACCACAGAAGGTCTAAATGAGAGACCAACCTTACAGCTTCACTGGTATACTAGGAATGAATGCATTCTATCTGAATGACTTTTTGTTAATTTTGCAGTTTCTCCCAACCTCACTCATGCCTTCGTTTTTGCGTTTAATTCAAATCCTAATCCAATTAGGGATAAGCAATGATCAAATAAGTGCATTATAATATGTGGAGACATGAATCATATTTTACCCTGATCTGGACTCGAACCTAGGACACATAATTACTGTGCCAAGGTGCTACAAACTACACCACAGAAGGTCTAAAAGAGAAACCAACCTTACAGCTTAACTGTTATACTAGGAATGAACGCATATTTGTTCATATTGCAGTTTCTCCCAGCCTCTTTCGTTGCTTCGTTTTCGCATTTAATTTAAATCCTATTCAAATTAGGGATCAACAATAAACAAATAAGCACATTACCATATGTGAAAACATGAATCATATTTTAAACTGACTGGGACTCGAACCTAGGACACTTAATTACTGAGCCAATGTGCTATCAACTCCACCACAGAAGCTCTAAATGAGAAACCAAGCTTACATATGGTAATGTGCTTAATTGATTATTTTTGATCCATAATCAGATTAGGATTTGAATTAAATGCAAAAATAAAGCCAAGAGTGAGGTTGGAAGAAACTGTAAGATGAAGAAAAAGACATTCATATAGAATGTGTTTATTCCTAGTATAGCAGTTAAGTTGTTAGGTTGGTTTCTCTTTTAGACCTTCTGTGGTATAGTTGGTAGCACCTTGACACAGTAATTATATGTCCTAGGTTCGAGTCCCGGTCGGGGTAAAATATGATTCATGTTTTCACATACGGTAATGTGATGATTTGATTATTGTTTATCCCAAATTAGATTAGGATTTGAATTAAATGTGAAAACGAAGCCACGAGTGAAGTTGGGAGAAACTGTAATATGAACAAAAAGGCATTCAGATAGAATGTGTTCATCCTAGTATAGCAATTAAGCTGTAAGGTTGGTTTCTCTTTTAGACCTGCTGTGGTGTAGTTGGTAGTGTCTTGGCACAGTAATTATGTGTCCTAGATTCGAGTCTCGGTCGGGGTAAAATATGAGTCATGTTTTCACGTATGGTAATGTTTTTTGTTTGTTTGTTTTTTTCCTCACCATACGCCTGAGTAGATAGTTCTCTATCTGTCAGTCGGCTGACCATAGTCAGCCATGCGTTGCTTGAACAAAGAGATTTTCTTCCAGTGTCTTGCTCGGACTATCCTGGAAACCCTCCCCATTTATCCGGGCTTGGAACCGGCACTGAGCTATATATATATATATATATATATATATATATATATATATATATATATATATATATATATATATATATACACGTGTGTGTGTATGTATCTTCACTTGCTATGCGGTTACGTAATACTTACTGTGTTACTGTTAATATGTCCCAGAGGCAAAATCTCGGTGTTGATGATTTTCACATCCTTCATCTCGATTTTCCACAAAAGACATGCCAGTTTATGCTCATATCTGTAATGTCTAAAATAATAATAATAATAATAATAATAAGAATACTAATAATAATAATAATAATAATAATAATAATAATAATAATAATATAATAATAATAATAATAATAATAATAATAATAATAATAATAATAATAATAATAATAATAATATTATTATTATTATTATTATTATTATTATTATTATTATTATTATTATTATTATTATTATTATTATTAATTATGAGGCATTTAAGTTACAGAGAAATGGACTGGATTGGTCTTAACCCACAGAGTGAAGAAGATTCTGTTGGGGCGCAGAGGAGGTACTTGGCCAAGAAGTCAAAATCATGCCCCTTTCTTCAGAAAGTTTGCCAGTTCTTTTTTTTTCTTAATATTATTACTTATTGAATGTATTCTTTTGGAATCAAATTGTTATGTCCTTCGGCTTTTGGTAATTTTTGCTCTTGGACATCGTTTTGAGTATATAATGGAATTATAATTTTGATATCACTTCATTGAAATATATTACGTTTTATCGAGTAATACATCAAATCTGGGGGTTTTCAGCAGAGAAAACTTTTAAATGAACTTTTAAAAAGATTTTATTCCAACCACCATCATATCGACAGATATTTTAGATGATTTCTTTGAATTCTCTAGCCACTGCTTGTGACAGTTCGATTGTGTTGCACTGTGGCATTTCACGTAATATCCTCCAATTACATTGGGCATGATCACAATCAAACATTCTCCACACACCTTGTCTATATATACAAGCAAACATTAATCATGTACGATGCGTACACTTACCAAAATACATTCTCGCGTTAATCTGTGTATCCCTATACTTTGTGTATGCTTACAATGACATACATTCTCCTCATACTCTGTGCATACCAAAAAGCAAACACTCTCCCCAGACTTTGGGCGTGTTTAGATTCAAGTATTCTAATCAAAATTTGTGTATGCTTACAAACCAAGATTCCTCTCACATTGTGCGTTTACAAACATTCTTCTCGTTCTCTATATGTTTACAAACATTCTTACCATACTTTGTGAATGTTTACAAACAAATATTTTCATTACAGAAGCGTGACGCATGCCTGGGGAACTTAAAGCCGATATACAGTATACACACAGTATACACAAGGCCGCGGTAGCTCAGTGGTAGCCCACGAGTGTAGAAGTGATCAAGGCAAGTTCGTTTCTATTTGGGGGCGTTAGGAAAGATATCCAGCCTTAATATCACAGCTCAAACATGTCTGTGTCCACCCTCTCATTCTAATGGGGACTAACTGTGACACAGAAAAATGTGCATACGCAAAACCACTTACCTAAAAAGAAACAATATGGCGACCAACAGGACCACCGTAACAATTAATCCAACAACCAATGTATGCCATTTTCGATCACATTTTTCGAAGCTAAATCCACATTTGGGGGCATCCTTAGGGGGTCCGTCACCCAGCCACTTGATAACCTTCTTCATGGTCAAAGTCTGTAATAATAATAATAATAATAATAATAATAATAATAATAATAATAATAATAATAATAATAATAATAATAATAATAATGATGATGATGATGATAATAATAATTTATTTACTATTTATTTACCTTGGCTGTCTCCCGCAATTGGGGGGTAGCCGACATCAACAAAAGAAACAATAAGGGGATTGCTTTGCTCTATGGGCAATGAAGAGGGAGCTAACGACCGTTCAGGTGGTAATGCTGGAGTGCTACAGCAAATCCTTCCGGCTCTTCCACAACCTGCGTTGCTTCATAAATGCCAACTCCCCTACAGCCCCTACCACAGGGCTACCTCTGTAAGATACAGCCCTGTGGTAACAGCAGATGCCCATCAGAGCTGAATTACAATCGCTCCCCACTCATTCCTATTCTTAGCATGCTCACTTGTTTCCCTCACATCCATCCTCCTATCATTCAGGCTCTCCTTACTCCATCCATCCACTCAAACCTAGGCCTCCCTCTAGCATTTCTCCCATCAACTCTCGCATTCATCACCTTTTTCAGCAGTCGTTCATGATCCACCCTTTCCACATGG
The DNA here is from genome assembly GCA_037179515.1 of Halocaridina rubra. Lineage (NCBI taxonomy): Eukaryota > Metazoa > Arthropoda > Malacostraca > Decapoda > Atyidae > Halocaridina > Halocaridina rubra. The sequence goes on from JAXCGZ010002141.1 coordinate 18,096, forward strand.
CCAAACCATCTCAGAACATTCATATCTACTCTGGCTGCAAATTCTCTCCTCACACCCGTTCTTGCCCTCACCACTTCATTCCTAATCCTATCCAACCGAGATACACCAATCATACTCCTCAGGTATTTCATCTCAAACACATTTAGTTTCCGTCTCTCACTTACTTTCATACCCCATAAATCTAATCCATACATCACAGTTGGCACAACCATTTTCTCATACAAAACTTTCTTAACATTCATTTCCAACCCTCTATTCTTCATCACTCCTTTCAATGCACCCAACACTTTACATCCTTCATTCACTCTATGACACATCTGCTTCCACTCCACCATTTGCAGCTATAACCGATGCTAAATACTTAAACTGATCAATTTCCTCAAGTGTCTCTCCATTCAACATAACATTCAAATGAGCACCATCCTCATTTCTTGTACACCTCATAACCTTACTCTTTCCCACATTCACTCGCAACTTCCTTCTCTCACACACCATTCCAAATTCTGACACTAACTGACACAGCTTCTCCTCTGAATCTGCCACCACCACAGTATCATCTGCAAACAGCAAGTGATTCAGCTCCCACCCGTTATCATCCCCATCTATCATTCTGAAATCTCGACCACACACTCGCTCATTCCTCTTTCTTACGACTCCATCAATATACAAATTGAACAGCCATGGGGACATCACACATCCCAGTCTCAGTCCCACACTCACTGGAAACCACTCACTCACTTTATTCCCTACCCAAATACAAGTTCTACTGCCCTCATACAAATTCTTCACTGCATGCAACAGTTTACCATCAATTCTATATAACCTCAAAACATTCCACATTGCCTCTCTGTCAACTCTATCATACACTTTCTCCAGATCCAAAAATGAAAAATACACATCCTTACCCTTTGCTAAATATTTCTCACATAACTGCCTAACTATCAAAATCTGAACTATACAACCTCTACCTCTCCTAAAACCACTTTGCACTTCTGCAATCACATTTTCTGTCTTACCCCTAATCATATTAATCAGTGTCCTACCATACACTTTTCCTACCACACTCAACAAACTTATACCCCTAAAATTACTGCATCAAACACATCTCCCTTACCTTTGTATAGGGGCACTATACAAGCAATCACCCATTCCACTGGCATCATTGACAACATAAAGCATATCTTAAACACTCTCACTAACCATTCCAATGCAGTCACACACTCTTCTTTCAACATCTCTGCTCTCACACCATCCATTCCAGGTGCTTTACCTGCTTTTGCTTCCTGCAATGCCCTTTTCACCTCCTCTCTTGTAATCTCTCTCTCATTTTCATCTCCCATTACTGGCACTTGAGCACCCCTCACTGCCACTATAGCTGCCTCTCTATCTTCCACAACATTCAGCAACTACTCAAAATATTCTGCCCATTTTGTCCTTGCATCGTTCCCTCTTAACATCTGTCCAGTTACATCTTTCACTGTCTCTTCCATCCTCAATCCACTCTTCCTTACTCTCTTTACTTCCTTCCAAAACTTCTTTTTATTCTCCTCATATGACCTACTAAAATCCTGTCCCCACCTAACATTTGCCAACCTCTTCTCTTCCTCTACCTTCAGCTTGGTTTCCACATTTTCCTCTCTATATCTTTCATACTTCTCCCTACTGTTACACTGCAGCCATTCCTCAAAATCCCTCTTTTTCACTTCCACCTTCATTTTCACCCCTTCATTCCACCACTCATTGCCCTTCCTCATGCCACCTCCAACAAACCTCTTTCCACACACATCACTTGCATATCCCACAAAACATTCTTTCATCAACCCTCACTCCTCCTCTAACTCCCCCAACTTCTCTTTCTTTCACCCTGTCATATGCCACTTTCAGCCTGTCCTGATATTCCTGTCTCTTCTCTGGCTTTTTCAACTCTTCCGCCTTCACCATTTCCCTTCTACATCCCCCCACTCTATTTCCCCAGTCTTTTGCTACTACCACTTTTGCATCAACCAAAAAATTATCAGACATCCCAGCAGCCACACCCCTAAATGCATGCACTTCTTTCACTCTACCAATCATGCTCTTTGCTACCAACACATAAACCATCAATGCTCGTTCTTTCACTCTTCCATTTGCCACTCTCCTCCATGTATACTTATTTATTAATTTCTTGAAAAAACTATTACCTATCACCAACTCTTGCTCCACACGCATGTCTAACAGTCTCTCACCACTCTCGTTCCCACCTTATACCCCATAGTTTCCTACAACACCTTCTATCTCTCCATCACCACTCTGGCATTCAAGTCACCCATCACACCTACATAGTTCCTTCTGCTCAGACCATCTACACACCTAGTTAACTCATTCCAGAATTCATCCCGCTCTTCCTAACTTCTCTCAAATAATAATAATAATAATAATAATAATAATAATAATAATAATAATAATAATAATAATAATAATAATAATAATAATAATAATAATAATAATAATAATAATAATAATAATAAATAAATATTATTATTATTATTATTATTATTATTATTGAGGATATAATTACATGTAATTTCAAAACAATACAATCTAATAAATCTTATATTTCTGTAAGCAATAGTTTCAGAGTAGTATATTTGAAATGTACTATACTTGCATCCCATTTCTCTCTCTCTCTCTCTCTCTCTCTCTCTCTCTCTCTCTCTCTCTCTCTCTCTCTCTCTCTCTCTCTCTCTCTCTCTCTCTCTCTCTCTCTCATCCTAAAAAGCATAATGCTAATACTTAATACATATAAATTTGACCTGAACCTACCGGTAAATTTTCCATCGGGTGTGGTATGTGGTGGTTATCATGGAAAAGGAATTCTCCTACTTTCTGCCATCCAATGGAAGGAGAGTAAGAAGAAGAAGAAGAAGAAGAAGAGGAAATGCTTCTGGTGATGGCTAATAAGGAATATGAACCTTCTGCATCTCCGTTCTCGTCCATATGAATCTGAAGGAAAAACATATATTTCTATTCAATATGTTATCAACCGGGTGGCCACAACTATAACAAGAAAAGAAGGTGAATGAGCTTCATCGCACTCTGCTTATCCTCAAACCTTCAATCAGCCGTTAAACTGTGCTAAGGCTAAGAAACTCGTTAGGGGGGGGAACTGCAAGCTTTTATCTCTTTTTGTCGTTTTTTACAACATGTACGTGCATGCATGCATATATATATATATATATATATATATATATATATATATATATATATATATATATATATATATATATATATATATATATATACAAAAACACACACAAGACAGGCTCTTTCCCGTAAGCACAATTAAGTAATTAAAATTAGGTAATTACATACATACATACATACATACATACATACATACATACATACAGGTCCCGATGACATATCCCCTCATGTGCTTAAAAAATGCGCAGCAAACACAATATCAGTGGCACTAAGTATCATATTTAAGGAGTCACTGGAGTCGGGGGAGATTCCAAGATGCTGGAAACAAGCAAATGTGATACCTATCTTCAAAAAGGGAAGGAGGGATACGGCTCTGAACTATAGACCAGTTTCCTCGACCAGCATAGTTTGCAAAGTTATGGAGAAACTACTAAGGAAACATATCTCTCTTCACTTGGAATCCTTCAACTTTTTGTCAGTGAGGCAACATGGCTTCAGAGAAGGTAGATCAACAGTAACAAACTTATTAGAATTTTATGATGAGGTAAGCCAAATCTTACAGGAAAGAGAGGGCTGGGCAGATTGCATATTCCTAGACTTCCAGAAAGCGTTTGACACTGTTCCACATAGGAGACTTATTAGGAAGCTGCAATCAATGGCTAGAATAGGTGGAAATATTTTGGAATGGATAAAAACTTACTTAGAAGGAAGGGAACAGAGGGTTAGAGTAAGACACTCAGTGTCTGAATGGAGAAGAGTTAGTAGTGGAGTTCCACAGGGTTCAGTTTTAGGGTCACTTTTGTTCCTTGTATATGTAAATGACCTACCAGAGTCTGTAAATTCATTCATGAATATGTTTGCAGATGATGCAAAGATTGTGAAGAAAGTAAAAAACGAGAACAATGGTAGAGAACTTCAGGAGGATCTAAATAATGTGCATGAGTGGTCAGAAAAGTGGCTAATGCAATTCAATACTTCAAAATGTAAGGTAATGAGAATGGGTACAAGTGCAAGAAGGCCCAAGCTTGACTACTCGGTGGCTGGAGTACAACTCCAAGAGACAGAAAATGAGAGAGATCTAGGAGTAAACATACTGGCAGATTTGTCTCCAGAAATACATATAAATGGCATAGTAAGGGCAGCATATGCATTTCTTATCAAATGTAAGGGTAGCCTTCAGGCACATGGACAAGGAAATGTTCGGAAATATTTATGTAACCTATGTGAGGCCAAAACTCGAATATGCAGCCCCCTTTTGGAATCCGCACTTGAAAAAGCACATAGCTAAGCTTGAAAAAGTTCAAAGACATGCCACGAAACTGGTGCCAGAAATACGCAATCTCAGTTATGATGAGAGGCTGAGGGAATTAGACTTACCATCACTCGAAGCTAGAAGAGTGAGGGGGGATATGGTGACAGTCTTTAAATTCCTTCATGGTTATGATAGAGTGGATAGGGATCGATATTTTGATATGGCTGGCTCTAGAACTAGAGGTCATAGTTTGAAGCTTGGTAAGAAAACTTCTTTGCAGGATGTAAGGAAATACTTTTTCAGTGTAAGAGTAGTTGATAATTAGAATTGGCTAAGCGAGGAGGTAGTTAATGCTATCTCAATGCATAGTTTTAAGGACAGGTATGATAAGTATGACTAAGTCTAAAATGGAAGCGATCAGGAGACGGGAAGATACGAGCTTTGGGCTCTTTCCCGTAAACACAATTAGGTAATCACAATTAGGTAATCACATAAAACTGCCCTCAATCATGTAGTAGGTTGGCTCATGGCATCAGCCGCCCGTTGCGACACTACAGCTGAAGGTTTTTTGAACTTAAATAGATCTGTCCAGGACAGTTCAATGTTAAGTCTTCCTTCAGTTACGGTTCTTTTTCTATGCCTACAGCTACACTGAATATTCTTGGATATTCATCACACATCTTTTATTATCCCTTCACATCTGACAAGTCATTACTCTCTCCATCTCTGTTTCTCTTTTCTTTATGTATTCTTCGTGCCCAGCCCCGATGAGGGATGTTTTATTTTTTTTTTTTTGCCCGTCCTGGTGTCACAATCATTAAAAAAAAAAAATCATCCTTGTAAAAATGCGGTCGAGTCAAAATACATTCATAAGAACCAAACATACCCCGATCACTCCTTCTCACAACACGCATGAATAAAAACAAATTATTTCAGTTATTTCAAGTATAAATATACACCAAAATATTTAGTTTATTGTTTTATGTGTTTTTTCTTTGTCTAACATTCCTAATTGCCATAGCAATGGGAACGGTGAATTCTCTGATGTTAACTGTCATGTGTAATTTGGCTTGTTTTGTGACAAAGAAGTAGTTAGGTGATAGTTTTGGATTACAACTAACTTAATGTTTCATATGCAACAGGTTATGCAGATCAAACAAAACTCTACTGGGTCACTCTGAACTATGAGTATCAATACTTATGTTCATAGTACACGTGTGGCTTCTTTGCAAACTTCGACAGTATGTAAATATTACATTTTCACCAAGTTCGTAACAGGGCACAAGTTTTAACCATAAAACTTAAGCAAAGGTATTGGGAAATGTAGATTTCTGACAAAATTATTATGTTCAGTATTTCCTGATATAACTAAAATATAAGCCTCCTGGCCAGTAGAGTGGTAATGCGTTGGCCTCGCTTTTGCAAGGTCGACGGATCGCGCCTCGTCCAGGTAAGAGAGTTTAAGCTGTTTACTGGGGAGGTTACTGCTGTGGCTGGGCACTACAGTGGGGGTTGGGGCCTGTGCCGGCTGGCGACCGCCCTACGGGTCTTCCATGACCCGTTCCACCCATCCGTGGGTGGAGAATCTAAAACAAACAACAACTAAAATATTGCTACAACGTACTTTTGTTGGCATATGCTAGAAGTAACGTATAAAATGAATTATATTTCTTTTCCTCCTCTTTTCCGTGCTTTTAATGTTGCAATATGTACTTAATGATTTTAAAGGGTACATCTAAAGCTTCGCACAGTGCAGGGTACTCCTTTAATTTGATAGAGTACATCTTGTAATCAAGCTTTCTTCCAGTTTAGTCTTGTTTAGAAAGTACAGTATATCCATAAAGGCATACTATAAGAATGCTATTGTCCATATAGGCAGATGATTTTAAATTACCATGTAGAAGGTTGGCTCATGGCACCATTAGCCCATTGTAATACTACAGTTGAAGGGTATTTTGGACTTAAATAGGACTATCCAGGACAGTTCGATGTTAAGTCTTCCTTCAGTTACGGTTCGTTTTGTATGCCTACATCAACACCGAATATTCTCGGATATTCGTTACACATCTCTTATTATCCCTTCATCATCTGAAAAGTCAAAACATTTTTCATTTCTATTTCTCTTTATGTTTTCTTCGTGCCCAGGCCCGATGAGGGCAGCTTTCTTTATTTTTTATTTTATTTTGGCACTACCCGGTGTCACAATCCTAAAAAAGATGCTACTTTAAGAGAATATTAAAACAAGTGTAATTAAGATTGATTGTAAAAATGTAAGTAGCAATACTACATATTTATGTATATTTTGTCATGATAAGTATGCCTCTCCTGAAGTTTTGCTAATATATACAAAAAAATCACAATGCACAAACACACATATACATAAATACACACAGAAATAAGTAATAGTGATAAGTAATCTCAGTTATGAGGAAAGGCAAAAGAAGTTAGATTTATCATCACTCGAAGCTAGAATGAAGGAGGGGTATATGGGAATGGGTTTTAAATTCCTTCATGAGATACAGAGTGGATATGGAGCGATATATTGACATGGTGGCTCTAGAAATAGAGGACATAGTTTGGAGATTTAAAAAAAAAAAAACTTTGCAGGATGTAATGACGTACTTTTTTAGTGTAAGAATACTTGATCACTGGACTTAGCTGAGTGGGGAAACAGTTAATGTTTAATGCATTCAGGGTTTCAGGGATTTAGGAAATAAGCACAAGCGAGTAAAATATGAAACCGCCCAGGAGACGGGGAGTTACAGTCATAGGCTCTTACCCGTGAAAACATTTAGGTAAATACACACAAACATATACACATGGGATTCTTTCCCGTGAACACAATTCGATAAATACAGTTATGCACATTCCAGAACCTATCAGAAAACGGGGAGTTATAATCATGGGGCTCTTTTTCGTGAGAAAACAATGAGGAGAATACAAAGAACATGCAGTCAAGTAAGTAACTGCTATCATAGGTACTATGCACCTTAAAGCCTTGTATGGATGGGAAAGCTCTATTCTTAATGAGTGAGAGAATATGTGTTCCGTTTGCTGCCTCTACTGTAGGGTCGGCCAAGGTCTGGTTGAGGGCCTGTGCGTAAATCATCACCGCGTCATATAGGTGGGCAGCGAATACTGGCACCTGAGAGAGAGAGAGAGAGAGAGAGAGAGAGAGAGAGAGAGAGAGAGAGAGATAAAATATATGGATGAATTTTCAATAGATTCATAGCATATAAGAGGTGGATATAATTATGCATTTGATATAAGTAACAAAATCTTGTGATAAACACATTCTTTAAAAAATGGTTAGACATCCGCAAATGTTGATATATATTTTACAAAATTGCTATTCTTGTACTTCAGGATATGAAAATATGTTTAACATAGATAACTAATGGTAACTGAATAATTCGATTTGTAAATGCAATAATGACTGGATGACAGTATTTTGATAAATTAATGATACAATGATTGCGTGACTGAATATTTGATCAACAATTAAACCGATGACTGCATGGCTGACTATTACAATTAATAAATAAACTAATGAAATCTTCCAAAACCAAAATACACAAATGACTGAATGATTGAATATCCTGATGACTCAATGACTGAATATCTTGGTGATTAAATGATTGAATGACTAAGTATATTGGGGACTAAAAGATTGAATGACTGAATATCTTGATAACAAAATGATTAAATGAATGAATATCTTGATAACAGGCTAAACCTGAATAAATTAATGATCAAAATGACTGAATATCCTGATAACTAATTACAAAATGACTGAACATCATTATGATTGAATGATTAGATAAATTAATATTCTAATGACTATGTGATTTAATGACTGAATATCTTAATGGCTAAGGTACTTGATGACTAAATTATCTATCTAGTAGGTTGGCCCATAGCACCAGTCACTAGTTCCGAAACTACAGATGAAGGTCTTTTGGACCTAAATAGAACTGTCCAAGACAGTTCGATGTTCAGTCTTCCTTCGGTTACTTTTCTTTTTCTATGCCTACATCAAAACCGAATATTCTTCAATATTCGTTACACATCTCTTATTATTCCTTCACATCTAACAAGTCACTACACTCTCCATCTCTGTTTTTATTTACTTTATGGGTTTTTTTTTTCGTTTCTAGGCCCGAGAAGAGCAATATTCTCTGCCCGTCCTAGTGTCACACTCATAAAATAACTAAATGACTAAATATCTTACCTCGATGAACTGAAAGATTTTATGGTCATAAGGAACGCAGAAGGGATGCTGCTTAATACGGTTCAGGACCTGCTTCTCGAAGTCCCTGGACAAAGATATTGCATTAATAATAATAATAATAATAATAATAATAATAATAATAATAATAATAATAATAATAATAATAATAATAAAAAATAAAAATAATAATAATAAGTAGAGTAGTAGTAGTAGTAGTAGTAGTAGTAGTAGTAGTAGTAGTTGTTGTTGTTGTCGTCGTTGTAGCATTAACTACAACAACAACACTTACAATAATAATAATAATAATAATAATAATAATAATAATAATAATAATAATAATAATAATAATAATAATAAAAATATTAACAATAATAATAATAGTAGTAGTAGTAGTAGTAGTAGTAGTAGTAGTAGTAGTAGTAGTAGTAGTAGTAGTAGTAGTAGTAGTAGTAGTAGTAGTAGTAGTAGTAGTAGTAGTAGTAGTAGTTGTTGTTGTTGTTGTTGTTGTTGTTGTAGCATTAACTACAACAACAACATCTACAATAATAATAATAATAATAATAATAATAATAATAATAATAATAATAATAATAATAATAATAATAATAATAATAATAACAATAATAAAAATAATATTAATAATAATAATGGCACATGGGGCGGTATTCATTCTGCACTACGGTTAAGGTAGGTGAGCATGTTTTAGTTCTCTATTATAGATCGTGATACTATCTTTACTACTACTACTACTGCTACCACTACTACGTACTACTACTACTACTACTACTATTTTTATTATTATTATTATTATTATTATTATTATTATTATTATTATTATTATTATTGTAGTCGCCGTGGCTCAGTCGGTAGCGTCTCCGACTCTGAGGCGTCAGGTCGAGGGTTCGCGCCCCGTCACGGTCTGAGGTTAGCAAAGGCATGCACTCAGCGTAAGGATTACATGTTGCCAAAACAAGTCCTTCGCAAGAAGGCAACCGTCCTAGCCCTTGGTTGATAAGCGGAGTCCGTCGACGTAAAACCGGAACATTATTATTATTATTATTATTATTATTGATGTTGTTGTTGTTGTTGTCGTTGTTGTTGTTGTTGTTGTTGTTGTTATTATTATTATCATTATTATTATTATTATTATTATTATTATTATTATTATTATCGTTATTATTATTATTATTATTATTATTATTATTATTATTATTATTATTATTATTAGTAGTAGTAGTAGTAGTAGTAGTAGTAGTAGTAGTAGTAGTAGTAGTAGTAGTAGTAGTAGTAGTAGTAGTAGTAGTAGTAGTAGTAGTAGTAGTAGTAAAAAAAAACTACCCTACAGAAACTGCATTACACACCCTGACTATGGGTCCAGAAATAAAAGTGAATAATAACTCTGTCGTAGAGTCCGCTATGAACAAGAAAAAACCGACTTGATTAATCAAAGAAGGTAAATCAAACTAGGAAATCATCAGACAGGGTTTCAATACGACTTCCCAATAAGTTACACACCAGCCTTCTTCCCCGTGCCCAAATTCCTTCACTTTCCATTCCCCTCAGCAAAGCATCCCCACTCCCCTTTCCTCCTGGCTCATCCTTACCACTCTCTCCCCTTTCCTCCTGGCTCATCCTTACCACTCTATCATATAGACACGATGACAGATTATACTATCCTGCACTCGTTAAAGTCAAGGCACTACCACTACACCACAGAAGGTTAAAAGGAATCCAACCTTATAGCTTATATCTGCTATACTTAGGAATGAACGCATTCTGACTGAATGCCACTATGTTCATATTACAGATTCCCCAACCTCACTCGTGGCTTCATTTTAGCATTTAATTCAATTCCCAATCTCATTCGGGTCATGAAATAACCAATTCAGCACATTACATATGTGAAAACATGAATTATTTTCTACCCCGACCGGGACTCGAACCTAGGACTTATGATTACTAAGTCAAGGCGCTACCACTACACCACAAATGGTTAAAAGGAATCCAACCTTATAGCTTATATCTGCTATACTTAGGAATGAAAGCATTCTGACTGAATGCCACTGTGTTCATATTACAGATTCCCCAACCTCACTCGTGGCTTCATTTTAGCATTTAATTCAATTCCCAATCTCATTCGGGTCATGAAATAACCAACTAAGCACATTACATATGTGAAAACATGAATCATTTTCTACCCCGACCGGGACTCGAACCTAGGACTTATGATTACTAAGTCAAGGTGCTACCACTACACCACAGAATGTTAAAAGGAATCCAACCTTACAGCTTATATCTGCTATACTTAGGAATGAACGCATTCTGACTGAATGCCACTAAGTTCATATTACAGATTCCCCAACCTCACTCGTGGCTTCATTTTAGCATTTCATTCGATTCCCAATCTCATTCGGGTCATGAAATAACCAATTAAGCACATTACATATGTGAAAACGTGAATCATTTTCTACCCCGACCGGGACTCGAACTTAGGACTTATGATTACTAAGTCAAGGCGCTACCACTACACCACAGAAGGTTAAAAGGAATCCAACCTTATAGCTTATATCTGATATACTTAGGAATGAACGCATTCTGACTGAATGCCACTATATTCATATTACAGATTCCCCAACCTCACTCGTGGCTTCATTTTAGCATTTAATTCAATTCCCAATCTCATTCGGGTCATGAAATAACCAATTAAGCACATTACACAGGTGAAAACATGAATCATTTTCTACCCCAACTGCGACTCGAACCTAGGACTTATGATTACTAAGTCAAGGCGCTACCACTACACCACAGAAGGTTAAAAGGAATCCAACCTTATAGCTTATATCTGCTATACTTAGGAATGAACGCATTCTGACTGAATGCCACTATGTTCATATTACAGATTCCCCAACCTCACTCGTGGCTTCATTTTAGCATTTAAGTCAATTCCCAATCTCATTCGGGTCATGAAATAACCAATTAAGCACATTATATATGTGAAAACATGAATCATTTTCTACCCCGACCGGGACTCGAACCTAGGACTTATGATTACTAAAGCAAGGCGCTACCACTACACCACAGAAGGTTAAAAGGATTCCAACCTTTTAGCTTATATCTGCTATACTTAGGAATGAACGCATTCTGACTGAATGCCACTATGTTCATATTACAGATTCCCCAACCACACTCGTGGCTTCATTTTAGCATTTAATTCAATTCCCAATCTCATTCGGGTCATG